>CAJNOP010001138.1:0-49188 GCA_905250075.1 Rotaria sp. Silwood1
TTTTTTTTTTTTTTGTTCGTAATATAGTTATTACGTTGGCATCGTAGGATGCGAAGGATTAGATTCTCTGTAAAATTTACTGTTGTTATAATTCTTGTTGTGATCATAACAACTACATCTGCTCGTAAATTGTTATCAAAACGACAACAATCAAGACAAACAGAACAACGTATTGATTGTTTTCCTGAAGCTGAATCACGATTTTCAGGTTATTCAAAACAATCATGTTTAGATAGAAATTGTTTATTTGATGATGGAGTTGCTCCTGGTATTACACAATGCTATTTATCACCAAACTATGGTTATATATTACAAGGTTCTCCAGAACAAATAAATAATGGTTTAAAATTAAAATTAAAACGAAATTCAGCAGTAGGTAGTATGTTTCAACAACCTATCGAAAATGTTTTACTTGAAGTTCAATATTATACTAACGATATTATCAGATTTAAATTATACGATGCTGACAAAAAACGATATGAAGTAAGAAGAAAACTTATTTATGATGTGAAAGTCTTACGAGGATACATATATCCAAGTGTAGCATGCCATTTGAATCTATCTTTTGACTGTGAGTAAGATAAAACATTTTCTAAATATCGATTATTGTTGAGAAGCAACTATTGTCTTCTCAAAGAGATTTTAATGACAAGCTTTCTCTGTTCCTAACAAGCAACAAATAATTATTTAGATTCAGAAATCTATACTTGTTCACTGTACATAGATTGAACGCTTTTTTTTTTTGTCATTTAAGATTGCTTCAATGTAAACGATTGTTTGTACAACTCAAAAGATAATGTTGATAAAGATTTTTACTTTTATTGAAGTTTGTTTAAAAAACAAAAGAATTAAATCCTTTAAAAAATAAAAAACTGTTTCATACTTCAGTTTCCAGATGAAAATTTAGTCTACAAATTATTCGAAAAATGACTTTTCTAATGTGTTATTTCAAGCAAAAAGTAAGTATTAGAATGTTTTTCGAAATTTGCTAACAGATAAACAATTTTAGTTAAGTAAAAAATGATTAAATATCTATATTGAAAGAGTATAAAATTCTACATGTGTATAATTACATTTAACTCCTACTTATTGTTCATTGGAAGCTAAAAAAAATGAAAAGCAAATATGAACTGTACACTTAGATGTTCGTACCATTGTCTATATAAAATTTCTTAGAAAGTTCTAATTGATTTAGGTACCAATACCATTGTCATCTGCTTCCGATCAAGTATCTTCCCCACAATATGAATTTGGCTATTCGTCGGATAGTTCACATGATAATATTCTTTCATTTTCAATAAAACGTCGAATTGATAAAGCAGTTTTATTTGATACATCACTCGGTGGTCTTGTTTTGAACGATCAATTTCTTCAAATAGTTACTCGACTTCAATCACCACATGTTTATGGTTTTGGTGAAAATAATCATGATACACTTAAACATAATGTTCAAGAGAAAAAATCATGGGGAATATTTGCTCGTGATCAAGGTTTGTTATGCAGAGAAAAAAAAACGACTCCTTTTTATATATGTGTATAGGTTTGAGTCTTTACAGACACTATATGTCTGTTATAAAAAGAACCTAGAGAGAGAGATTTGAAATTCTCGATTTCTTGATTTTGTGAGGATGCTGGAAAAAAAAAGTTTTTTTTTTGTTTTTTAGGAACAAATTGGGATACAAATTCAAATCATTATGGTACTCAACCATTTTATCTTGTTATGGAGCAATTAATGAATTCTAATCAAGCTCCATCTGGTCGTATGCATGGTGTTCTTTTACTTAATTCAAATGCTATGGATTATTCATTTGATAAAACACCTTCAGTAACTATTCGAACCATTGGTGGTATTTTAGATTTTTTTGTTTTTCTTGGTCCAACACCAGAACAAGTTGTTCAACAATATACATGGCTTGTTGGTCGTTCAATATTACCACCATATTGGTCATTTGGTTTTCAACTTTCACGTTGGGGATATTCTAATTTAACTCATATGCAAAATATTGTTAAACGAAATCGAGATGCTGGTATTCCACTTGATGTTCAATATGCTGATATTGATTATATGGAGGCTGCAAAAGATTTTACAATTGATCCAATTAATTATAAAGGTTTAAAAGAATATTTTGCTCAATTAAATAGTGAAGGTGTACGAACAATTATTATTTTGGATCCGGGTACAATTGATGATCAAATATATTATACACCAACTATTGATGGTATGAGAGAAAATGTTTTTGTTAAATCAGATGATGGACAAACACCAATGAAAGGTTCATGTTGGCCAGGTGATGTCTTTTTTCCAGGTTAATAGTTTCTTTTCTCCTATAAAAGATTAAAAAAATAAGTTGATTTATCAATATAGATTTCTTTACTAAACGAGCACAAGATTGGTGGTCAAGATTAATTAAAGATTTTCATCGTGTTAATGTATCATTTGATGGACTTTGGATTGATATGAATGAACCTGGTAATAATTAATTATGATTGTTTTTTTTTTTCTTTGTTTACTAATTTATCTATCAATATTATAGCTTTATTTGATACAAATGAAGCAATACCATGGAATTGGATGGATACAGGAAGTAATTATACATTGAAATGTAGTTCAAATCAATGGGATGATCCACCCTATCGTCCCAAAGCTGTATATCGTTGGGATCAAAAACTTGCACGAGCAAGTCGTTTATCAGATCATACTTTATGTATGACAGCATTACAAGGTGAAATTGATTCAGAAACAAATAAACCAAAATATCGTCATTATGATGTTCATAGGTAAAACAAATTTGATTTTGATTATTAATTTATTTATTATTTTATTTTTGTTTTAGTCTTTATGGATGGAGTCAAACAAAACCAACATTAGATGTTATGAGAGAAATAACTGGTAAACGAAGTTTAGTTTTACCACGTTCTACATTTGTTGGTTCTGGTCAATGGTCTGGTCATTGGCTTGGAGATAATGAAGCAACATGGCATGAAATGAAAAGATCTTTAATTGGTATGGTAGAATTTAATTGGTTTGGTATACCATTTAATGGTGCAGATATTTGTGGTTTTGATAAAACACCTTCAGAAGAAATGTGTATTCGGTAAAGAATATATTTTGTTTTTTTTTTTTGTGTTCTTTAAAATCATTTTTTATGTTTATAGTTGGATGCAAGTCGGAGCTTTTTATCCATTTTCTCGAAATGTAAGTTTTTTTTTCTTTCATAAATGTTTTGTTTTTTTTTTTTTAATTTAAATTAATTTATTAAATTTAGCATAATATATGGAAAACACCAGATCAAGATCCAGCTGCTTGGTCATCATCAGCTGTTTCAACAATGATTACAGCACTTCGTATTCGTTATACATTACTTCCATATTATTATACATTATTTTATAAATCACATACACAAGGTTCAACTGTAATTCGACCATTATTTCATGAATATCCAACTGATAAAACAACATTAGATATATTTCTTCAATTTTTAATTGGACCTCATATAATGATAGCTCCAGTTACAGATGATGGTGCAAGACAAGTTCAAGTTTATATTCCATCTTCACATTGGTATAATTATTATTCAGGTGTACGAATTTCATCTCAAAAACAATTTATTACATTATCAGCACCATTAAATACAATTCCAATTTTATTACGAGGTGGAGCTATTATTCCAACACAAGAATTTGCTAATAATACAAGATATTCGAGGTAAATTATCAAAGAACTTCTTTTTTTTTCTTCTTCTTATGTTTAATTTAATAATAATTTTTTTTTTTTTTTTTGTTAAAAAAAAAAAGAGAAAAACCATTTGGTTTAATAATTGTTTTAAATGCTAATGGTAATGCTGAAGGAGATCTTTTTTATGATGATGGTGAATCAATTGATACAATTGGTTCAAAATCATATTATTATGCAACATATAAATGGTCAACATCAGAAAATCGATTAATAATAAATGTTGTTGAAAATAATTATCCACAAATGTCAAATTTAATATTAGATTCATTAACTATTTATGGATTAGATTATACTCCAACTGCATTTTATCTTAATGATCAACAATTTCAACCAAAAACAAGACCAAATACACAAATTATTGATGTGCCTGCTTTACATTTACCTATGAGTCAAAGTCTTACATTAATATGGGCAACAACAGGAACACCAATTATTGAACCACCACCAGCTGTTATAACTGAACCTAAATATAGAGTAGATTGTTATCCGGATTTAGGTAAATATAAACATTTATGTAAAATACAATTGTTACTATGTTTAGAATCTCTTGACATGTAGTTTAAGTAATTAGCAAACGAACTGTAAAATAAATTCATATATATATACAGATAATAGCTACAGAAAAAAAGATATTGAAAGATATGCCAGACGAAAATATAAAGTCTAATGGCATTATAGTTGAAGGTTGTAGTTAGAAACTCTTTTATTTTAGAGTTCTCTGACTCCTTGTGAGTAAAATTTTCTGAAATAATTACGCAAAATTTCATGGTAGATAGATCTATCTTGATCAGTACAGCGAAACTTTCCTTCGCCTAGAAACAGTCATAATTTATTTTGTTTCTATAGCTGACTTTTTTTTATTGTAACAACTAGGACTAAGTTAGGATGTCTATTTTTTTTCTAGAGAATATATTGTAAAATTTTTCGAAAATCACCAGAACATGATTTTAGTCACGCAACAAACTATAATTTTTCATTTGAAAATTTGATTTTCAGAAAAATTTGTAACCATATGCACCTTTTGCTAATTTGGTCCTGTTAACGTTTGAAGATAGTTAATTGGTATATACTATTTCAGAATATGCGATCGACATAAAACACGAAGATGTAAGATACTCTTCAGTGTTCGGACGGTATCAATTAAAATTTTAACAACATATCTTATACTTTTGTCTCTTTGAAGGGACTTTGACACTTTCAATTTTAAACAGAAACATATTTTAAAGAATTTATCTTCGATAATCTAGTCATGTAAGATTTATAGAAATGCAAGATCAGACCCAGAAATGTCACTAATATTAAATCATCTTTAATTACAATAAATCAATGTAGAATAGCACTTTATTATTTATAAATTAAAATATATATAACTAAAACTATATTCTATACAATATAAATAGTTGAATTATCTTTTAAATGATATTCCGTTCTATATTTAGGTGCTATAAGTAATGCTTGTGAAGCTCGTGGATGTACTTGGAATGTTGCAAGTGAAGCTGGTTATCCATCTTGTTATATACCAAAAGAAAAAGGTGGATATGGTCAACATGATACACCAACACATTTAACAGATGCTGTTACATCTTATTCATTATCACGTTTATCAACAAAACCTCTTCGTGATCGAGCAAATCCACATAGTCATATTCAATTGAATGAATCAATATCAAATGTAAAACAACTTGTAACAACTCAATCAAATGAATTTTCATTATATGGTGAAGATATTGATCATTTAAATGTTCAAGTAAGTGTATCAGGTCCTGATATGATACGTTTAACAATTCGTGATGCTGATAAACAACGTTATGAAGTTCCTGTACCAATACGATGGCAAGCATCATTACCATCATCATCTATTAAAACTAAAATAAAATTTGAAATGACAAAAACAACAAATGAACAAATTGGTTTTCGTGTTAAACGTACAGATACACAATCAATTATATTTGATACATCATTTTTTGCTGAAGGTTTTATTTATGATAATAAATATATTCAATTAATAACAACAATTCCATCAAGAAATGTTTATGGTTTTGGTGAAAATACTCATCCAACATTTCGACATATTCTTCAAAATTCAGCTCGTTATGGTATATTTGCTCGTGATCAACCACCACAAGGAAAAAATGAAAATTTATATGGTACACAACCATTTTATATTGCTATTGAAGATGATGGACAAACATTTGGTATTTTAATATTTAATTCAAATGCACAAGATTATAAATTAGATGAATTTGAAGATAATCAATCTATGCTTACATATAGAACACTTGGAGGTATATTAGATATAATATTTTTTGCTGGACCACGTCCCGAAGATGTTATTAGACAATATCAAACTGTTATTGGTCATCCTTATATGCCACCATATTGGGCATTAGGTTTTCAACTTTGTCGTTATGGTTATGATACACTTGAGAATATGCGTGCAGCTATGCAAAGAACTTTAGATGGACATATTCCACTTGATGTTATGTAAGAAAAAAATTTTTTTTTTTCAATGTTTATTTTATTTTTATTGTTTTAAGGTATGGTGATATTGATTATTTTCGAAATCAACTTGATTTTACTTGGGATCCAATTCGTTTTAATGGTTTACCTGAATATGTTGATTGGTTACATACACAAGGAATGAGATTTATTACAATTCTTGATCCAGCTATTGATTCTGAAGAACCAAATTATGATGTTTTTATAGAAGGACAAAAAGATGATATTTGGGTTAAATGGCCTCAAAATAAAAATCTTCAATTTAATGAAACAAAAAATAGAAATATGGTTGGATATGTATGGCCTATTGGTAAGTTTAGGTTTTTTCAAGTCAAATATGATTATATAAAAAATAATTATTCTATACGAACATATTCAATTGATCTGATAAAGAATTAACACAAGATTATCTTTGATGAGAGAACAATATCGAAAGTTGAAAGTTGTTTAATATCAATCACTCGTTTTATATATAATCATGAAAAAAAAAAGTTTAACAACAACGTATTTTTAATTTCTTTTTTTTTCATAATGTTAAGCATCTACTTTAATTTCACTATATAGTAAGATTTCTAAGAAGATTTTCTCGGAGCTATTTTTCACAATGTCATCGTCAAGAACGTAAAGTCCTCATCGAATGAAGAGTTATCGCATTTTCTAGAGTCTCCTCTTAAAAAGTTCAAGACAGAGCAAAAACCAAAAATTAATAAAATTTATTTAAAAAAAAAAAAACAAGACCAAAAAAAGTTTTTTTCGACTTTTGTGTTGCTTTTATCTGTTTTAAGTGAAAGTCATATAAAACGTAGCAATCCTTTTTTTCGTTGGAAGTTTTATGCTCTTTACGATGGTATTGTTAGAAATAATTTCAACAACGTCTTCTGATGCTCGAAAACGATCGCTTCCATAGCTACTCATGAATAGAGTTCATGTCCGAAAAATTTGGACTTGACAGGCGACTGTTCTTGCAATACTCTTTTTTCTTTTCATGAAATTAGTAACATCTGTATATTCATGAATAAATGACTAGAGCGTTATTGCATGTGAACATATTGTTTCATAATGAGCAATTTGATTTTGTATTGCTATAAAAGAAAAAAAAATGATCTGTTCTTCATTCAATATGAAAACATATATGATTGTTATTTAATTGATTTTAGGTAAGACAGTATTTCCTGATTATTTCTATCCTCCAGCTAAAGAATGGTGGAAAAATCAAATATTAAATTATTATAAAAAACTTAAATTTGATGGTTTATGGATTGATATGAAGTAATAACAAAAAAAAAGAAATCAACACATGTTTTATCATTCATTCTTTTCTTTTTCTTATTTATAAATTTTAGTGAACCAGCTAATTTCGATACAAATAAATTACAACCATGGAATTGGCCACATCCTACACCATGGAATCTTCATTGTCCACTTGATGAACCTTTAGAATCTCCTCAATATAAAACTGTTATATTTGGTGATTATTTATCCGATAAAACTCTTTGTATGATTGGTGAACAAAGTGATGGTCGAGGAAAAATTTATAAACAATATGATGTACATAATTTATATGGATGGTCAGAAACAGTTGCAACATTACCAGCAGCTCGTGCAACAGATAATAAACGTTCATTAGTTATAAGTCGTTCAACATTTCCAACATCAGGTTCATATTCTGGTCATTGGTTAGGTGATAATACAGCAGCATGGTCACATTTGAAATATAATATAATTGGAATGCTTGAATTTAATTTATTTGGTATACCATATGTTGGTGCTGATATTTGTGGTTTTGAAGGAAATACAACAGAAGAAATGTGTCAACGTTGGATGCAATTAGGTGCATTTAATCCATTTTTTCGTAATCATAATGGTTTAAGATATACTGATCAAGATCCAGGAAATTTTCCATCACATATTGTTCAATCAAATCGTCATGTTGTTGAAACACGTTATACATTAATACCATATTTATATACACTTTTTCATCGTGTACATATATCAGGTGGAACTGTTGTTCGTTCAATGGCACATGAATTTCCAACAAATCCATCATGTTGGCCATTAGATGAACAATTTTTATGGGGTTCATATTTATTAATAGCTCCAGTTATTTATGAAGGTCATACAACAAAAAATGTTTATTTACCAACAAATGAACGATGGTTTAATTATTATACAGGTAATGAAATAAAAATACTTGGTTTAATTACTGAACAAGCACCAAGAGAATATGTTCCATTATATTTACGTGGTGGTTCAATTATACCTCATCAACAATCAGCTATGAATACTGTTTTATCACGTCGAAAACCATTTTATTTATATATTGCTCTTGATAAAAATCAAAGAGCACAAGGTGATATGTTTTGGGATGATGGAGAATCAATTGATACATATGAAACATCACATTATAATTATTTTATATTTAATTATGATGCACAACGTTTAACAATTGAACCATGGACATTTAAATATCCAGAAATGGATAATAAATTAGAAGATATTATCATATATGGTATAACAAAACAACCAACAAGAATTATTTTGAATGGATTAGATTTATCAACAGACAAATGGACATTTGATACAAATACAAATATTCTAAATTTAAAAACATTATCTTTGAATTTATCTAAAACACATAAATTTGTTTTTGTTTAATTTTTATTTTTATTTATTATTTTGGTGATCGATGTTATATTTATTTCATTAGGGTGCTATTTTTTTAACAAATAATTAAAGAGAACACATCTCATTTCACGCAAATAAAAATTAAATGTATTAAAAATAAAATATAAAATTGTATTTTGTTGCTTTACAAGTTTAATAATTTCTATAAAATGAAATATACTGACAATAATATATTTGTTTAAAACATAGTTACATTGAATTCAAAATAATCTAGATAGACATACATAGGGATGCACCAATGCTTAGAATATGAAGATATTTTTTTTTTCTTATTAGACATGTACTTTCTATGGATTGTTTGTATCGATCATGATTATTTTATTCGAAACTTAGAAGAAAAGTTGCCAACAAAAAAAACCGCTCAAAACTAATTACAATTGATATGAAGAATAGCTAGAAGTTCAGTAATTCTCAACACCAGGTATCCATTTTTTATAAGTAGGGATAAACTAATTTCTTATATTTCTACTTTGAGCTTAGAATATTTCCGATATTGAACATTACTGGACTTCTACCCAATCGTTATGCTAGTTGTGATTAGTTTTGAGTGTTCTTCTTGAAGTTTTTGTTTAATGCAAAATATAGATCTCAAAATCGATTGCAATTGGATGTAAAAAGAAACTAAGAAATTGTGAGTTTTCAATTAATTCGAAAACCTTTGTTTTGTATTTTTATGAATTTTCGACTACAACTTTTGATAGAACAATCACGCTTGATATAAACCATTTGCTGAAAGTATATTATCACTACACTGAGTTTCATTTTATAAAAATGTCAAAAGCTTTTGTACTTGTGAAAAAGAATAGTCAAGTAGATTAGAATATATGACATGATTCTACAACGGAATTAAGTCCTCAATTTAATTTGAAGTCTGATTCGAAACAAAAACTCATACCTCATCCTTAAGTATATCTCGATGATAGCTGATATTTGGTACCAACAAAGTATATTCTATGATCATGACGACTTGTTAAAAGAAATAGTCAAATACATCCTATATACACAACTAGTCATTGAAATAACAAAGATTTATTATAAAAAACACATCAACACAGGTGGTTATTTCATATAGAATAGAAATGGAAAACAGCATTAAAACCAAGTGACCTAGTCAAATATCGAACACATCAAATCTTACTCATGTAAGAATTTAGTATGAGCTATTGTTTGATGCATATTGATCTTATTTTTCTCATAAAACTACAAAAGATTATTTAGTTTTTGTCAATTCGAACAATTTATTTGTAGAAAAATATCCATATTAACTTTAATAAAATGAGTCTTTAATGAGATGAATTCTATTTTTCTTCATATAGTACTTTTGTATTTGCACTTTTCAATAGAATATTGAAAGGTCAAAGATATTCACAATCAACGAGATGCCAGTTCTATATCCAATCTAACTAGAGCAATATAACGTGTAAACGCAACAGATGGTACAGACATTGAAAGACAATTTAAAATGATTCACTAATTCATCCACACCTACGCCTTCCCACGCTATGATTTGTTGTATTCTGTTCGATCATTATTATAGAAACTCTAAGTTTGGGAAAAGCGAACTTATCTTAAATTAATTCCAGTTTTTGGACATGGTGTTATTGCTCTATGTTTATTGAGTATATAAATTTGCTTTATTTTATGATTTTCTTGATGTGTTAGTTCATCAATGAAGATTGCTAGTCTTTCAATAAGAGTAAGCTTCACTATGTTCGAATTCAGATATCACCGAGTTCTATTAAACATTAGATCAAGAATTAGTTTACATAGCTTATAAATAGTTCTGTTCAATTCACATATATGTATTATAAGTTGTTGAAGCATATATTCAATAATTAAATTAAACATTTTAAATCAAAAAACTAAGTCCTATAGTCTCTCAAAATATTGCATCTTTCTTCAGCATACAAATACGAAATTCAAAGTATATTCAACAAACAATTGTCATGTTCTTTTTTTTTCATTTTAAATAAATTTCTATCAGATAATATTACAAATGATTTCCCACAGAAAGAGGTGAAAACAAGAAATAATGGCAATATATGTAAATAGAATATGAAAAGTAAAAATCATAAAATTATTTTATTATTGTTCTTGTTCATAGATACCTGTTGAAAATCAAGTTTAGTGAAAGTAACAAAATTCCATTAGTCATTGAACTTTTAGTTTATTTTTCTTCACATAATAGTCATTTATATGCTTCAATAAAAATTGAACATATTTCTTTCGTGCAAAAACAAAATTCAATAAATTCTTGTTATGAATCAAGTATTGTTGAATTAGAATAATGATTTCCTATAAACAAATACTCATTTTAGAATTAATTAAAACTCGTATGAAAAGTGAAAATGAAATACAATGGTGTAGTTGTTAAAACAAAAAACAATCTTTTTTTTACTTAATTGCTTTTCCTACTTAAAATTTTAGTCAAAACCAAAAGAGAATGCTTGTTGAACAAATTTTGATTTATTGATAGTAACAAATAAAGTTATTCACTAATTCATAGAATATGAAGAAAAAGAAATACATAAAAGATTCTTTTTACAATAATAAAAAAAACCTAGTGAACGTGCTATTCCAGTTAAAAATGAGGAAGACATTATAAATAACTTTGTTATAAATAAAATAAAAGTGAAATATAATAGTCGAATTTGTTTTTGATAGTATTTATATTCGCCTAAAATAAAATCTTCATGAACAATGACAAATCGTAAACTCACACGGGTTGTTAAACATGCTCAAGTTGGTGAAATAACTGAAGCATTGTTTATTCCTTGCACTAGTAGATGTATTAATTGATTTATTGAAAAAAACAGTGAATGATGGCCTTTTCAAACAAGTAAATGTCTCTTCGGATGTTCAATTTTAAGATTTCGAAACAAATGATTCTAATTTATTTAGTATTTTGATCATGTACTTTGCTTTGATACATGTCATTTTTTTTTATGAGAACAAAAATCAATATGAAGTTTTGTTAAGAGAATACCAGAGATATCAGTAATAGCTTTTCATTTAACTCTATAAAAAATAGTGAAAAAAATTAGTTTTTTTTTACCGATAAAATATATGTTGACATAACACAGAGAAGAACATAATGTGAATTTCGAATACTTTCATCAGTCTTGACAAATGAAAAGTCTTCGTTACTCACTGAAACTATGTTGAATAAACTGTGATAACCAATGTTTGTTAATCATTTCTATAAATCCATAAATGTCTTATTCATTATAATTTTATATTACTTATTAACCATTTCGAAATCTCATATTAAATTGTATTAGATTTTTCCGAATAATTCTGTTCATATGTCATTGAACTAAAAATTAGAATTATTTATTACTTTTCAATTAAACAATTGAAAAATGAATTTTTAACTGTTAAATATTGCTGATATTTATCAAAAACGATTCTATTATACGTTAGCGAATATGTGTGAAAAATTGAAATGGATCATGCAAATTCAGCATCACTGAAAAAAAATGGTTCAGATCATTCTAGATAGAGATTTTAAACACAAAATAACAATGCGTAAATTCTTTATCCAATTCGAAATATTAAGAAAATTTTTTGAGAAAAATTAAAATGCTATAGATTAATTTGACATTAATGAAATATTCATTAAAAAAAGAACAATGTCGAGAAATGAATTATCGATTTTTTTTCTTATTATTGTAATCAACTATATCGAAAGTGAATACAAAAAGTTCAAATTTGAGTTAGGTGAATGTATAAGATATTTGTAATTTTTATAGAACGTATTTCACAAAATTATCAAGAGTCAATGAAATATAACTTTGATCAAAATGACTCATTTCACATTGAAAACTAACATTTATTTTTCACGTACATAAATTTATGAATCATTTCTTTCATTATCTACAACATTTAGAGAAGATTTCTTCATGACTATTATGTTATGTTGACAAAAAAAAGCTGAGGAAAAAAATTACACGTCAATTTTCTTTTTAGCATTGAAACACGGACTGACGCCATACAGAACAATAAAATGCACTCCATGTATGGCTCTAAATCTCAGCAGGAAGAAGAAAAAAAGGCTTCATGCTTTTGAGTGCAACAAGTTATTTTCTTTTTTTTAAATAATGGAGACATCTTGCTGTAAGATTCATAATATATGCATTTTTTTATAAGTCAAAATTACAAGCATAGAGTTTTTCGTTGGAAATATTCACTTTTTTTTCTTATATCTGCTATAAAAAAGAATATTGAAATTATTCAAAATAGATAAGTTAATATTTAAAATAATAGACTCAAACTGATTCAATGAAACTTTCATCTATATTGTTTACAGAATAATCTATTTAACATACAAATTAAAACACGTGCTAAAATGAAAACAAATTTTTACACAAAGAAGAATTCTTTATTATAAAAAAAAAACACTAGCTCTTAGTAGAAATTGACATCGATATATTCCTATGAACTATATTTGATGAATAAAAAAATTTATTGCATTATTTATGTTTTATTCAGTATCAATAATAACGAATAACAATAAACGAAAGACCATGAATAGAGAAAAACAGCTTGAATTAATAAAAAAAAAAGAAAGGTAAATGTCATTTTTATACAACTATTTAATGCTTTGTTGTAGCTGAACTTGAAGATTGTGAAGTTGATGATTTTTCTACAGTTGTAGCTGTAGTATTTGCAGTAGCTGCTGTACCAGCAACATGAGTTTCACCAGTAGCTTTAGCTTCAGTTGTAATCACTGTTGTAGATGTTGATGTTAAAAGACGACTAGCATCTTCAGCACCCAACCTAAAAATTTTCAAAAACAAAAAAAACATTTTTCTATGAAATTCTTTTTTTTTTCTTCGTATATAAATAACATACATAGCGACTTGGCCAGTAATTGTTTCAATTTTTGCATTAGTTTGTGCTTGAGCGTCACGTAAAACACCTAATTTCAGACGATTTGCTTCTTCATTTAAATCATCAATACGTTTTTTAGCTGATTCAAGAATCATTTCTTGACGAAGATTTAAATCTTTTTCAAGTGTTGATAAATTTTGTGCTTTAACTGCATCAAGTTCTTGAACACATTGTTGTAATTTAAGTTTATATTCTTCTTCAATAGAAGCTGAACGAACATTTGCATCAGCTAAAAGATTTGCTTGTTGAGTTTGAGTTTCAGCAACAATTCGATTAATAGCTGCTGCAACTTCTTCAGATATTTGTTCGGTACGACGACGAGAATATTCATCAATTTGTTGATGAGTTGTACCTATGAAAATAAATAAATTAAAATGATTGTAAAAGAAAAATAATATTAAAAAGAATTTTACCAAGTTTGCCCATTAAAGCAGCCATTTTTTGTGTATTTTCCATGCTAACTTTTGATTGTGTTTCAGTACTAACGACTGATTTGACAGCGACATTGTCAGAAACAGCTGTATGAGCTATAGCTGAACCTGTTGTTGCAGTTGCTTCACGTCCGACAGTTGACATTATATTTGTAATATTGAATTTGATAAAAAGAAAGACAAATGAATAATCTGAAAAAAAAAATCAGTCACTTTGCTTTGGCCAACTGAAAGGAAAGGTCAATCAGGACGAACAAAATTATGATCTACTATACGAACCTACGTGTTACTTTATGTTTAAGAAAATGAATAGATAGATGTAATGTTCACTCTCTTATATAGTTGTCTATCTGCCTTTATCTATGTTATACTTGATTCATCAGTCTTCTCATTATAAACATATTTCTTATCAGAACATTCTCTCACGTTAACATTTTTTTTTGCTCTCTTTCCTTGTTTGCGATGAAAAACACGTGCACATAAATGTGAACAGTAGAAGAGAACAACAAGTACATTTTTATATATTCGAATCATTCTTTGAAGAGATAGTAAAGACAATCTCATCATGACTAATCAAATATGAATACAAAGAAACTTGCATGTTTATTATACGTTAGGTAACTTTCTACTTTTAGTAAATAAATGAAAATACTTTATGCCTTTCTTTTTGTTTTTTTTTTGTCGATCTATTAATATAAAAGACGTGAGTAGAATGTGCATTTTGTTTCTTTTTAATTGATAGATAAACAAAAGTAAAAGGGTACACTGAAAGTATTCTCTATTTGACAAGAATAATAGAACATAGATATCAAATGTAACATGAACTTGTGTTTCAATGTCCAAATTTCAAAAGAATAATAAACATATGTTACAAAAAAAAAGAAAACACAATGTACCGTATGATTTTACATTCTCCTGTTTCATCTTTTTATTTACTGTATCTAACTAACGATAAAGAGTACACTATTACTGATATTATGCTTTACTAACATCAACATTTATTTGTAAACGAAATCTTTTAAAGATTATGGAAACATCTTCAACAGAGAACTAGAAATTTATTATCAATAACACAAGAACCAAAATATAACTCTGCACGAAATCGACTCCAATGTACCTTTTCTCGTTATTGAAATGATATATAGATATAGAAGAAAATTTAAATAAATGTATATTAACTGACAAAGTCAAAGGTAGAGTTTGTCGTGTTAAAAATTTTCAAACTTGATCAAGTCTGAATTAATGACTAACCTAACATTTTCTAGTTAATGGTTAAGATTTTTCAATAATAGTCATTTGAGGCAAATCATTTTTTTGTAAGTGAATCAGATTCTGTTATTTTTTTTTTAGAAAATTTAAGGTGTAATGAAAATTTGCTCGATCATAAACACCCCTCGTTGGCTTCAGGTTATGACATTAAAATGGATTTGTATACTTTAAGCTTTATCTTTGACATGTACCTTCGCTCATTCTTTTGTTCGTTTTCTGAATCATGTCGATTTCTCTATCTAAATGCTGATAATAGGAAAAGTTTCTGAAATTTGAACATATTTCTGATCTTTTGATTTTGACCTCTTCATCTGATTTTTTCCGAATTCGAAACATTTTCAAATCACAACTTTGCTAGTGAAATTTAATGCAATTATAACTCATTGCTTTAATTTATCTATACTGCACCATCATTTTTCTATATTAGTTATCTTTTCTATCTCACGTTCAAATTCTCATGTCGAATCGACTTTCAGCCACATGAAATATTTATGGTCAGGTTATCATAATCAAACTGATATTGAATGAGAAATGCTGAACTTAAAATAACAATAAATGGTAATTATTCTTGAGAATGATTTACATATATATATATATATACACTATCTGAAACACACTTGTCAAAGTAAATTCGAAAAAAATGCAAAATACGAATCACAATATCGAAATGATGCTATCCAGGTGAATGAATCTGATAGGATCTAATCAACGGACAAAATCATGTGGGAATCTAGGTTCCGGAACTACTAACAGATCCGATGAATAAAATCTATTTAATTAGTTAAATACTAACTAATACCTGATGCCAACAGCAGAGCTCGGTTAAAAATCTGTGCTAGATTCCTTCGAATTCCAACAGTAGGATCCTGTTGGATTCCAACACTATGGATACGGCTGTCGTTCCGCAACGCAGATTCTGATCGAATTTCGTCGGTTTTATAGAAGTTCATATAAAATCCGATCATTTGCGGTTTTCGGAATGATTCTCCTGCGTAATAATCGTTTTCTTCTCGTTGAATTTCTTAATCTACACAGAGTTTATGAGATTTATGTTTGTATTTTTTTGTGAACGAGTTTTAAATTTCGTGAAAAAGTTCAACACTAAATATCTTTTATCGTTCTTCTTTTTTTTGCATTTGCTAAACCATATATTTGATTATATTGCTTTTCTTTATAGTGAAACACTTGAAAATAAAGCTTAGAGGAGCATTTGATGCAAGCATCTTAGCATAATATACACTAATTTGCAAAAAAACGGCTCTTTTTTATTAGTTTCTGATTTTTCAAAAAAAAAAATTTCTGATCGTTTTCTGATTTTAGAATTTTTGATCTGGCCACCCTAGAGAGAAAGCACTTTTCTGAAAAGCTTCAAGAAGTTTTTCATCTTCCCTTCACCATTTTAATATTGAATCTTGTCTTTTCTAGCATTAGTTTGAGTTAGTGTACTCCAATATTGTTGATCATAGATCATGAGATTAGCTTATCTCTATCAATTATATAGGTTCTCATTGAAGTAATAACTTGCTAATTTCTTTATAAGTAAAAAAACGATTTGCTCTGTGTTTCAGATTAATACCTTTACGTTCTTAAGTTTAATCTTTCATGAATTTTTTAGTTGTCATTATTTTTCAATATTTATTATTTAAAACTAATATAGAACGAAAACTAAAAAAAACTAAATTAGACTAAAGTTAAATTATAATGTTGACATTCTGACTAGTGAAATTGTTTTTGTTATTCTTTCAAATGGGTTATGATATCTAATAAATGATAATGATATAGCAAGTGAAAACTACTGCTAGTAGAAATGGACTATTTCTCTTCTTATTTTGTTCCATGATCATAACACATTTCAAAAGACAAAAAAAATTTTACATTCTTGTGCAGTTTGACGAAGACAACTTCGTTGGACAGAACATCACATTATCATTTAACCTAATTTTAATGTTAAAAAAATAAAGATGATACCTTGCAGTATAATTCAGTTCCGAAAGGATTAACTTTAATCATTATGTAATACTCAGAAGATCTTAAAATAATGTAACTTGAAATCTAATATTCTTAATCTATTTTCTCATCGACAGCAGTTTATTCATAAATCAAAAACTAGTAGTTTAAAATATATTGGCATAGCCGTTCTTTACAAGCAAATAGAGATTTGTAAACATAGACAAGTTCGAGATCTCATATGCGATCAAATCGTTATAATATTTGAACAACTTCCTTATTACATTTCTCAAGATTCAAGTAACATAATGCATCCAAAAATAGATAGAATAAACTAATCTCTCTATGATTAACAGCAGCAATTACGTAGTGTTTCACACATTTTAATCCCCAGTGATTGTATCAACAGTTACTTTCATTAAATTTGATTTGTTCCTATATTCTTTTTATGATCATTGTTTTTTTTTTAAAGTGTACTTATGAATAAACATGAACACATCATATAGAGTCAAAAAAAAAAAAAATTTTTTTTTTTAAGGAAAGATCGACTCGAGTTTAATACACTCGAACAACATGACAGGAAAAAAAACCAGAAGAACAAGAAAAGAAACCGAAGAAGACTTGTACTAATCATGCATTTGTCTGTCCGTTTGTACACAGGAAACATTTTCTTTTCTTCTATTAAATATCCGTTGCACGAAAACGTGCTGCTTGTTCTCGAATTCCTAAAATAAAATAAAATTCAGGTAACATTTGTTCTTTTTTTTATATTAAAAATTGAATATGTTTTTCTTACTTTTTTCATACTCAACTTTGTCTTGCATATAAATAGCATAAGCTTCAGCTTGTGCTGGATCTTTTGGATTTGGTTCATTCAACAATTCTTGTATACCAAGTAATATTTGTTTTATTGTTATAGCTGGACGCCAATCTTTTTCTTCATCAAGTAATGATAAACATACTGTTCCGCTCTATTTTATCAATAAATATGAAGAAAACAAAAAATCTTTTCTTTATTAAATTGACTTACTGGATATATATTTGGATGAAATAAAGGTGGTTCAAATTTACATTTGGGTGGTGTTGATGGATAATCATCTTTAAAAATCATACCTAAATACAAAAAAAAAAGAATTTTTTATTTTGTTAATGTTTCTTTAGTTCAACTTACGTAATTTAAATAAACCACCGTCCCAAGATGTTCCTGTTTTTCCTAAAAAAAACAAACAAAAAGTCGTTAAAATTATCGAGAGAAATTTTCTTCATGAATACCTGGAATACCACATTCCCAATTGAGTAAATTTAATGTACCATCAGCATTTTTTGATGGTCTCTAAGAATAAAAAAAAAATAAATAAATCTTTTTTTTTTGTTTTTTGAGAGAAGCAAAAAAAGAGAAATAAAATTTACAGCAATAAAACCAAATGGATGGTCTCGTCGCCATGCTTTTCGTTCTTCAGTAAGACGTGCTGCGGAAATCCCAGCCATTAATTATTTGGTTTTGATTTAATGTATATAAGACAACGATTTGTTCGATCCTTTAAAAGAAGAATAAAAGAAAGAGATTTCATCGAACCGACCATTCATAATAGAATAGAACAAAGAATGATTCAAATATAAATTAATTGGTTAATAAATTATGTCCATTCTCCTCTTTCATTTTCATATTAATTATTTAACTATATTATAAAAGGCTTTTTTAGAATTTATATTGAACAGAAACAATTAAAAAAAGGTAAAGTCATATTTCATCATAGATGACACTGCTAGATATAATCTACGACATACGCGACGACTTACTAATCTGCGTAGATGTCAGTCTATTAATTTCTGTCGACTTCTATTTCAACAAATCCTATGCATCGATTTGATTGCAACTATCAACGTTGCTACTAGCGCTTCATCCCAGTGCTTGCTGATGTAGACATAAGCCTTATACACCAGGAATATGACAAAGAAAGATACGGAAGAAAAAAGTGGAGATAGGCGGGATATAGTCATTGCAACTCATCTGTCTGATGAGTGAAGTGATGCAACGGTTACAAGCCAGTGTGAGCACAACAATGTTAGTAAAGGAAACAAAATTGTGAAAATAAAAACTACTGGAAAAAAAACGATGTTTTCTTGAAAGTGAATGAGCGCATAATTCATCCTTTCCTCATCGCTGACAAAGCCCTAAACAGTTTACTGTTTTCAGCCTGGACTATAGGCACATACTAAACTCAAATAGTTCATATGATTCAATTATTCAATTCATGTTCTCAGGTGAAAAAATACGGGTTGTTTCTAGTTGGAAAACTCGAAAGATTGGTAGAAGCATGAAAGCACAAACCTATTGATCAAAGTCAGTGGTCGATTCTACCCTTATATGATTAGTTGCCAGCGTAACTAGAAAAACATGACTACAGAAACCAATCGTCAAATGATTGTTTCTAAATTCATACCATTTTCTCGAGTTTTCTAGTGCAAAGCTGCCGAAAATTCACATATCCAAACATCGAAATCATTGACCTAAATTGTTTTCTTCTAAATGGAAGTTAATACCTGAAGACCTAGCGAACGATGGCTCGGCAGATGTTTGACATGATAGATCAAACAATTTAAATGAATATAAACAGCATTTGCAATATGTTCGATAATATTTTCTATATTAGTATTCTACAGTACTGACCAAAATTACAGAGCTACCTTTAAGTTTTATTTTTCCTAGAAAATTTTATCTTTTCACAAAATTGTGCTTTCTCTCATGTAACAAAATATTCCACCGTGAACTTTTGATATGTTGTTGTACACGACGTAGCATTGAATCAGCTAATTTCTGATGCTGCAGACATGTAACACTACATCATATACTTTTTTTTAATCCTTTGATGCAATTGTATAATATTAATTGGTTTCATTTTTCTCAATTCTTCGTTGATATGATTCCATAGATTTTCAATAGGATTCCAATCCGGTGATGCGGTCGGTTATTTTATAACTTTGATACTTTTATCTTTCAATTATTTCATGGGATATTTCAGCCTAATGAGAAGACGCATAGTTATGAATCAACATTCTTACTAAATTTCGGAATGGAGACAAGGTACTCAAGGAAAAATTGTACAATGGTATTTTGACCTAAAACTTTGCCAATAAAGAGGTCTCATAGCCATTAGAATGTTCCGAAAATTTTAGCCAAAACAGATGGTTTCTTCTTGAGATACTGAATTTTCAAAAAGGATTCAACTTCCTGACTTGTCTTTGTCACGTGATCGTGTTTTAGCCATCGAATATCTTAAGGATAAAGCTTCCGTTTTGGCTGAAACTTTTAGGACGTTCTAATAATCATAAAACTTCTTTCTTAGCAAAGTTTCAGTTTAAGCAGGACATGGGCACGCACCGTTTCGGGTTTTGACCATTGACATTTAGTAATTTGTTCAGATAGTTTTGGGATTTTCATGTCTTTTTTTGTTCATAGATTCAGGTGTCTGCTAATATCGGCATATTGCGAAGAACATCATACAACAATTGTTTTACATTCGTTATTTAAAGTAAATATTAGAACATTTCTTAAATAGATTAAAAATAAAGGTTATTTTTTAACGTATAAAGGTGCACTTTTGTTCGAATATATTATTCTATAAAGTTTCATTTTAGACTGTTTGAACATTAACAGAACCTTATAAATTATTTATAGCACAAACACAAGCTTCATTAGTGTCAAGTAATACTTTCCGTTGAAATGTTCATTTAACAAAAAATTTGCTGAATGGACGAATGTTAAGTAAACATTGAGAGAACCAAGTATACCTAGCATACAGTGATGACGCAAGCACACATGAAGTACAATAATTATTATAGGTTACTGTATCATCAACTGAACATGTCAATGTTCGTTGAATTCTTGCTAAAGTTTCTTCAACTATTGCACTGATCATAGACGATATTGCTGTATCAAAATCAAGTGATAGAAGGTAACTCAATAAAAAAACTAATCTATATCATCCGTTAAAATTTTTTCAAATCTATAACGATCGATATTGAAGCAATTAGTTGTGTCATTTGATAACATTTTTGTGTCGCAATTAGAGGTGTAAGCCGTGCGGCTGAGCCGCCGTCGCCGCCGACAGACTCGAAAAATTTTAAGCCGCCGCCGCCGTGACAGTAGCAATTTTGGAAATTTTTAAGCCGTCGCCGCTGAGACACTTTAATTGCAGCCGCCGCGTCGTCGATGGTATTCAAAATTTTAAAATTTTCGAGCCGCCGCCGCCTCTGGCAACTAGCATAAATAAACGTTTTATTTATATTTTCTTTAATTTGGTACTTTGACATCTTAGAATCCCAATAAATCTCTTCTTCATTATCTTCCTCGTCTTCAACTTCACTTTCGTGCTGGTTCTTTGACCAGTCAGGTGCTTGGGGTTCTAAATTGTAAACAAACCCTTAATTCTGTGTTGGTTGAAAATTCTAAGTTATCATTTCAGTTGTTTATGTCTTTATATTAGATATATTAATAAATACAAGAAGAGACGAGCATTTTAAATTTTGATTAACAAAAACAAAATAAAAACAACAAACTTGAATACGCTAAGTGCCTTTAATTATTAACAATCGTGGTGGTGATTTTTCATTTATTATTTACCCTAGCAATTATATTTATTTTTAATTTTAGACTTTTTTTTTTATTATGTCTAGATGTGAATTAAAGTTTTTCCACATATGTGTTTGAAGATAAAAAGGCCGAGATATTGAAATAGGCCTTGTCTACACTAAAAATTTTGATGGTAAATTAAGAAACATGATTGGTTAAACAGTTAATAAACATTTAAAACACTTTTTAAAAAGTGCATTAAATTTATTGCACTATTCAGAACCACATTAAAGTTGACGCACCAATCAAAGTCTGATTGGATTTTCCAATGAGACTGACGCAGTTTTCAATGAGCGATTCCTCTATGATTGAAGTGAACAAAAACTACGATTCATGTCAAAGTCAAGGATTCTGATTGATGCATTAACTGACAAATGTAGACACGAATTGATTTAATACGAATTGAATACTGCATTATCCTCCTCGTGTAGACAAGGTTATAGACTAATATATTTATGATAACGTAGTACTTTTTAAACTTCAAGCCGCCGCCGCTGAGACACTTTAATTACAGCCGCCGCGCCGCCGATGGTATTCGAAATTTTACAATTTTCGAGCCGCCGCCGCTGTGCAATCTTGGAATATCAAATCTGCGCCGCCGAGCATTTTAAAAAAATTTTAAAAAACTGGCACCGTCGCCGATCAGCCTATCGGCTTACACCTCTAGTCGCAACGAGCATTGCTTCATGAAAAATTAGTTTATATAAGTAAATAAATAATCGTTATGTATTTCATTTCATATAGTATAGATAGACAACTGTTGGATTTCTGTCTGTTGCACTAAGATCATCAAAAACTATAGTATGGTTTAACATTCATTCTCTCGTAAATTGATTATCTGATTGTCTAAGATGTCTTTTTTTTAATGATTTTTTTTTCTAACAGAATTTCTTTCTGTTTATACAGAAATGAGACGATATATTTATATAGTGCAGTATCTTAAAATACATGTGGGTGGTGCATACAAATAATATACATAAAATCCATTACAATTAGTTACTAAAATCCAACTTGTCCAATAACATAAATCTCCATTATAATTATAACAGACGAAACCAGATGTAACAGAACCAGCCCAAGATGGATAAACTCCACTATACCAACCAGGAGCTGCTGCTCCACATCGATCTGTATCAATAGGACAACTGGCTATGAGAGTTCCACTTGATCCAGTAAAACGAACCCACATTGGTGTCGTTGAAAATATTGTATCATCACAAGTACTCAATACTGTATAGTCCGGACTTCGTGTGTCATCTGTAATTGATGTATAATTAGAACATTGAGCAGGAAGTGAACTAGCAGTTACTGTAGTCGTAATTGCTGTTGTCGGACATATTGTAGAAACCGCTGTTAAATTACAGAAGAATATTTAAATAGTAAATATTTCAAGTTCTTGTCTATAGATAATTTATACATACTTGTATTCGTTGCATCACCTAGAAAATGAAAGAAAAAAGAAAACAAGTTTGAATGATTAACAAATTTAATGGTTTTTTTTTTTTTTATTTCAATGATTAATTCCTACCTTTATTGGCTAAAACAGCAATAGGTACTACAACAGCAATAACTAAGGCAAGAAATATTAATGTGCCCAAAACAATCCAGAAAAGAGTTGGCCATAGAAATTTCTTTGGCTTTCTTTAATATAATAGTCAAAATCGATTATAAAAATTACAATAGTGATTACTTACGAAGATGAAGACATCAAATTAACATCTGATGGTGTAGCTGTAGCATTATTTGATGATATCTTTTCATTCGAAGGTGATAATACGCTAACTTTATAACGAGGATATTGACGAAAAGGTTGAATTTGTGTTGTCATATTTTATTAATTGTCTTCTTTCAAATGATGACAAAGTATTCAAAGACAGTAAGAATAATATTTTGATTTATACAGAACAGTTTGACAAGTAAATGTAAATAGTTTTTGTTTTTCTCTTTTCGATCATCGTACAAGTGAGTAGGAATTTGAATGACAAGTAGTTAAAGTCCTACAGGAGGTAAACTAATCATTAGGGTTTATCGATTATTTACATGCTGTGCAGTATCGAATTCATCTTAACAACACAAATTGTTCGAAGAATTGATTGGAAACACATATGAATTATTCTTCAACAGTTTATAATGATACACATAGATTTTAAGATTAGAAAAAAAATCTATAAGAATCATTATAAAAAAGTTGATACAGTTCACGTTGTTTATAAGCATTTTTCAGAATAAATTAACTTGATTTAAGCCAAATATAATAGCCATCGATTATGATAAACTAGAAATACATTACTTCATTGACAAAATTAATTTAATCACTTCTGACATAACCTTACAAAAAAAAAAAACATATATTTTAATATTAATCTCATTATTGTTTTTGATCTTTTTCTTCACCAAGTATGATATGTTTTTTTTTTGTATATTTTTTCCTAATATGAATCTGTCTTTAGGTTAGACATTGGAAAACAAAACATTATATTCTTACATATTTATAAAGCTTGATAACTAATATAATATATTTCATACAAAGTCGAAGAGAATTTATTTCGATAATATTCTATGATAGACATTATTATTAATTCACTTAAATGATATAAAGGGTGTCTAACAACTATTGATCCCTTTCGAGTAATATTCATTTCTTCGATTTTTTTTCCCATAGAATAGACTGATATTTATAGAATATATTCTCAACACCTAGATCCACTGTACACTGGTTTTTGAAGTTTCTATCTCTTATAGTCACACAGATATAAGTAACATAAAAGTTCAAAGAAGGTTTTTGAATTATTTGTGAGGATTTTTTTTGTCGTCTAAATAGAGATATTGAATAAAAACCGATTTACAAATCGAAATTGTAATCTATCACTTGTTTCAGTTGACTTAATAGCTTTTCCATAATTTGCTCGCATTTTGCTTAGATAGCTATGTTCCATTTATTCACTATTCGATTTTTCTTTAACTTCATTCCAAACTGTCTCATTCAGTCAACTATCAGAAAAACCTACATCAACAATTTCAGGATATATATGCTTGTTAAATAACGATTCAATAGTATTTATTCTAAACTGTTGTTCGATGTTTGCTTTTCTGATCAGTTTAAAAAGTGGTATCAAGTTGACATTTATGAGAAATGACAAATTTTCTAAGTCCTGTTGAAACTAAAAAAAAGATGGTAATGTACAAGAAGATGAATCGACCGATCTTCAGTTTTTCAACATAAGTACATGTCTATTGATACTAAACTGAATCGTATTCAGAAAGTTTTTATTAAGTATCGAAGTAGACTAATGAAATATATTTTTACTGTAAGGATCGATGTGGATAAAAAGAAGACTCAAATTTCACATGAATTTACTATGTCTGAACGATATCAATATTAACCCCAGTAGGTATCAATCTAAAATTGAAAAATTTCGGAGATCCGGACGTCCTTGGAATAATGAAAATGAAACTTGAGAAAGATTCAGATATCGCCGTCGAACGCCGATAACATTCCCAATAAGTCAGCTTACAGCAACAATCACTCAACAATTAACATCATTAATTTCGATTCTGAACCTTGAGATAACTGTCATTCCATCTTCGACTATCATGATTTCTACTGACACAATAAATTCAACAGTTGAATCTGTAACAAATTCTTAGTATTGATATAGACAGCAGTTCAAATTAATCTTGAACTTTGATACCATTCTTAAAAAAATATACGATAAACAGTCACAGAAAACAGTTATGATTGTAACTCTATTTACAGCATCAAATAAATTTCATACGGCATGCAGATTCAACAAAATGAAAGCCTTTTTTTGTTCGTTATGTTGATCAAACTCGATTATGATTTATGAGGAAAAAAACATAATCATTTGATTAATATTCGACATATTTATATGATAATTCAGCAATAATCAGATTTGTTTTGAAGTAGACCTTGAGATGATATTCATATGAATTTCTTCTTATCCCTTATATAATAATAAATATTTTTCATATCAACTTGACTACTGTATTAAGTGCACTGGCAGTGTTTTATCTAGGTTTTCTCTTCAGGAGTTTCGAGATTCTAAACTGTTTATGAACCACTAAGTATTTCATAATCTCATATTCATATTAATCTATCTATTCTATCATCAGTTTTCTAACATATTTAAGTCTATATAAGTTTTTTTCTTGGAGTTATTCCATCACATCATGTTTGTAGTCGTGTTTATGAATCTAAATATTTTGCAATATTTTTCATTGATATTCTTTTTTTTTTGTTATATGAATAAACACAAAACAAAATGATATTCATCGAAATCATTTTGTATCATAATCTGTATCTTAGTATTTTATTAATAATTCAAGTAATAATTTATCTTTATTTGTATGTACCTGTTGCACCGTATCTTTTTTTTTTTTTATAAAAAAATCACGATATTTAATAGAATAACTTCAAATTACATTAATATCAAGAAAATTACTCATTATATTGATATGTTAAAATAAATTTTTATTTATATTTTATTTTTTTCTTTTTCCATAAAAAACAAAAAAGTCATGAAGACAAGTTTCATATTAACATAGTTTTTGATTAGCAAAATAAAAGATAATATCAGAAAAATTCTAGGTAATTTTATATTTTTGATGGCAAGATTTGTATGGTTTATCTTCAGGGCGTATCAAAGATATTATCCGAGATATTTGCTTACAATATCAAAACAAAAAAACAAATCTTTCGTCTTATTGATCCGCATCGAAATAACTAAATGCTAAATTTTCCAGGTCAAAGTCCTTTTTTTTCCTGAAGATCTACGTCCAATATATTGTTATCTAAGAAAAATACGATGCATAAAATATATATTTCTCCATCAATGTCATTTCCATGTCCTTTGATATCTAATAGATAAGAAAAAAACTTCCCTGTTGTTAATTGTATGACGACTTGTTTTTGTATTTATTCTTATGCATTTTCATGACAATTGTGTGTAACTACGATATAATCGAGCATTAAAAATTAAAGCTATCATTGTGTACATCATCAATATCTAATAAACACATCATAGATGAAACGACAGAATTCTAGATATGAATGTAGTTTTTTAACATTTCTTGAAAAGACGATCGAGATTATAGTATCAAATCAAATACTCTTGATGATCTGTTCTTCGACAAAAAAAAAATTTCGTCTAATATCATGCTGTTAAATAACTGACAGAAAACGTGTCTTGAGAAAATCAAGTTAAAGGCAAATGGATAGACTTCTATTTACTAAAAGTCTATTCTATCAGAGATAATTTTCTTTTTTACTCGTGAAACATTTCAAGGATAAGACTAATAAATAGTTTTTGTTCGAAAAAAAAACAATAGATAAAATGTTTGATCACTTGAAATTGAGAAGATATTACATTTATTTTCATATTTTAATACAGTGTTGACTGTATGAGTCTTTGTATTTACCATAGAGAGATTATCGGCACACATATAATTTTGCTATGTAGAAGAAAAAAAAACTTGTGCTTTGTTTCTCCATATTTTTAATAAACAAGGAAATATGGCCACTTGTGAATTATTACCGAGTGAAGTATACTGAGAAATATTTCAGATATCTCAATGGAATAGATATAAATCATATATTGGATCATGTAAACAATTGTTTTAATTCTTTAATAAATGTTAATATCAAACATATTGAAAATGAAATATTTATTCGATTTTCTATTGAAAATGCTATTCTATCCGAATATAAAATATTAAACATTACATAATTTGTCTTAATAAAAAAATCGATGATAATTTTGATATAAATAAAAATCTCTTTTTTTTTCATATTTATTCTTTACAATACTATTGATTCAAAATGTTCGACAAACAATATCACATATTGAACAACTCATTCTTGTATAATTGATAGTCAACAAAGAAAAAAAAACATTTTTTCCGACTAGAACTTTAAAGAACATTCTAAACATATGTAATCTTCATTGATTTTATATTTCAGTTAATTGAGAGGTGCTACTCATGTGTTCGACAATATATGTAATAATAATAATGACTTCTACATCACTACCTATTAAATATTCGAGTATATAAATCCATTAAGGACAATATTCGTCTCTATATCTTATGTTGTTTTAAGTAATTCAATCTATCATCACTTGTCATCAATCAATGCACCATAGCATAGTGTCGATTGTCTGAGACTGCGAAAACATTGATCGCTACTTGACACTTTTTTGTTCTTTATTATGTCACCGGTACAAGTGGCTAGTACGTTAGAACACATCCAACTGTGACGGGTCATATAATTAAAAGGTTAGCATATCATAGTGCATGCATTAACATCTCTTAATAATTGAATACTCTTATGGCCATGAATCGTAATAATTTTTATATCTATCATCTTATTCAATTGATGAAATGTAGTATTTCATATTGTACTATTAACGATTGAACTCTATTAAATTAAATTGACGTTTAGATTGATGAAAATAAAGTAATTGATATAAAACATTATTAGTTTCATAAATTAGCATCTAGATCTCTATTTATTTCAAAATTACAAAATATAATACATTTATGTATTCAAGAACATTGTATAGATAAATATCCTAGTGTTGATTTCAATTATTTATAAACAAATATTTCGCCTTGTGATATGGTATTAGAATTTGTTGAAAGGATACATTCATTGGAAAATATGACTCATGATAATTGAATCAAGGATATATTTATTAAGTTTTCAAATTTATTGATTGAAAATAATAAACATTCATCAAACAATTTATAAAATTCTTCTGATTGTTAATTCTTTCTATTTCTAGTTGTTCGAAATAATTTAATAATTTTTGATAATATAAGTGAATTTTTATAAATCTTTTCTATTCTTTTATTTGTTTCATCTGTTATTTCAATAATCGTGATAAAGATAAATTTGATAACAAAATGATTATATTTAAATTTCTCATAATCACAAAGTTGCATACTTGTTCAAATGAAAAGAAATCAAAGGATGACAAATTTTTTCGAGATTAACTTTATAAGCACATGTAATAAAACAAAAACAAAAAAAATTTCTTTGAAATAAATGATCTATTTGCAAAGCAAAAAAAAATAAAAATTGAGTAATAGACAACAAAAAAATCGGTTAAATTATAACATGTGTTTTTTCTTTTATTTGAGGTATGAGAATGAGAATACATGAGCATAGAACAGATTCAGTAGCATACGTACATATCACAGATGTGCGCACCAAATAATGTTTATGTTATTTACCAAGAACCATCTTGACAACATCTATCAAAGTAAAAAATAAAATAACTTAAATCTTTTTTTTTTAATTGAATATATCACCATCATATCGAATAATTCCATTACCACTTGTGTCGATTTCACGCAAAATTTCATCGACTTCATTATCGGAAAACTGTTCACCTAAATTGGTCATTATATGTCTAAAAAAACAAATTAGTAAGATTTAATTTTATAAATTGAAATAATTCTATTACCTTAATTCAGCTACTTTAATAAAGCCATGTCCATTTTTATCAAATACACGAAAAGCTTCTCTTAATTCATCTTCTTCACTATATTCATTAGCTCGTTTAGCCATCATTTGGAGAAATTCATCAAAATCGATTAATCCTTTGCCTAGGAACGAAAATCAAATTAAATTCTAATAAAAAAACATGAAGAAATAAACAAACCTTCACAATCAAATTCATTAATTAATCCTTTAAGTTCATCTTCAGTAGGATTTTGTCCGAGTGTTCTCATTACATTACCGAGTACTTTAGGACTAATAGCACCGTCTGAATCTTTATCGTAAAGAAGAAAAGCTTGTCGGAATTCTAGAATAATATATATAAAAAAAAAAAAAACAAAATTCATTATAATATCTTCATGTCTTACCTTGAATTTGTTCGTCTGTAAAATTTTCAAGCTAAAAAATAAATAAATAAATAAATAATAAAATAAATTCATGTTTTTCTAAATTACCCTTTTAAGATCATAAACAAGAAAACTATCTCTACTAATAAGATATGATTGCATCTTATCCTAACAATAGATCTTATAAAAGTAAACCTCTGATATGATACAGCAATGTGAAAATACATTATTCTTTTTTCACCACTTGATACAAATCAATGTTGACAAGATCGACACACCCAAAGATAAGATATTGACGACAATAACACAAGAAAAAAAAAAGAAACACTTGTCATCGTATTCAATGAATAAAACCAGAGAAAAAACCTCCATCATGATGATAAAACTTATCCTTGTCTATGGATGGAATATAGACTAATAAATATATATATATATATATATGGAGACAAAAATATATCATTACATCATTGTATCGACGTCATTCAAACAAATGAAAAAAAAAAAAAAAGAGAACTGTTGTTATCGTAGACAAGGTCTTATGAAATAATTTTAAGACATATCAAGGGGATTGAATAGTAGATTACATTAACAAACAAAAAAATAACTAATTATAAAGGAAGAATCCCAACTGATCCATGTCGTTTTCAATGATATTTTTTCCATATGTTGAAGGCATTATTCGAAAAAAAAAACTTCTAAGATGTTTTGTACCGATGGGATTTCCTTCGGAGATTATGATCATTTTACTGATGTTTTTCAGCTAACATAAACTATATAGAAAAACATCGAACAAAAGCATTTCAAACTGAAATATTAATTTATTATTTAGTTTTTGTTGTCCATAGAAACACTCAAATAAATTATCAAACAAATTTTTAAGAATTGTTATCTTCAAAAGAAAAATTTTTTAAAATTCTAATCATTATGAGAACTATATATCAACAATATTTCAAATTGAAATTCTCTTGTTCGATACTTGTCTTAGGTGAAGAAAAAAAATCCGCAAAAATGATGATTATTTTCGAAAGAAATTTCATCAATCTAAAATCTTCATTAGAATAATATCCTCAAAATCTGATTGAAAATGATATGGATCAGTTGAAAAGCTTTTCTTATTACTATAGACTAAGAATTTGTCAATTGAGATTTTTTTTTTAATATAAAACTATTCATTGTATATCCTACCCCAGCTTGAAATGGATCATATGTATAGAGTAGATCAATATTAATCTGTTGATTTGTATCCTGATTATTATGAATACTTTCGGGAATACATTTTGTACAGATTTTTTTATAACAAAATTTAGTTAATGTTGATATTTGAGAAGAATCATTGGTTGTCATTTCATTTGAAATAAATTTTTGATTAGATAAACATTGAAAATTAGTTTTATCTGATATTTGATTATTAACATCACAAGAATGTTGTTGATATTCTTCATTTCGAATTGTTAATAATGGAGGAGGATATAGGTAAGATATTGTTTGGTTCTTTGGTTCTTTTTTCATGTTTTTTTCCATACGTCAATCTTTTGACAAATGTCAATATTTCCTTTTTTTTTCTTTTTCTTACTAAAATATTTGTGTCACATATTTCAAACCAAAGAAGAAAAAAAAAATCACCACAAAAAGCAAAATTAGAAACCGAAAGTAAAATGGGTGTCAATTTACTGTCATCTTACAACTATTAACAATGTATATGATGCCGGCAACAGGTGCCGTGCATCAATACATTACAATAATAACCTATCTTTTATTAGATACAAAGGAAAAATAAAATGCTTGAAGAAAATTTAATAAAAGAAAAAAAAATTGAAAAAATATATTATATGATATTTGTCTTTCGGAAAAAGTACATAGTTCACGAAAGTTTTATACTGAATAATCTTTTCACATTCTTTCTATATAAAGAATGTTAAACGATTAATTAGATTTATTCTATATCATTCCTAAATTAGAATGCAAAAATTTATCAGTATAAGACGAATTTTTCTCTATTGTAATTGTTGGTGGATAATGTTTTACGCATATAGATATATATATAGATATATTTATCATCATAAGTAGTCATTTAACAATAATTCATATTGTATTGACTCATGAAGAAACGAAATATGAGAAAATATTGACAGTGATTTATCAACGAACAAAAAAAATGACTTAAGAAAGAAAAAAAAAAGAACTATTACAACTGTCACTAAAACAATAAGAAAAACAGACGTCGAGACAATCAAGCAACTGTATATTGTTATTATCATTTGTGTCATTTACTCGATGACATTTTTAAAAGAGCATAAGACAAAAAGAAAAAAAAAACCTAATTTCATCCAACCCGAACAACAACAATAATCTATTAATTAAATGTATGAAATAGCAAACTATTCATTTCATTATCTCATCAAAGAAAAAATAAATAAACAAAATTCATTAGAAAAAAAAAAATTATTGTATTAAGATATTTACATAGATAGAATTGTTATTTTTATAAGAAAAGACTGCTTGTCACGATTTCATGATTTATCTGACATCATGAAGAAGAAAAAACAACAGCAGTTATCTTACTATCTATTCTTTACAATGACAATACTGAAGCAACTAATAGACAAAGTACTAACAACGCATAATATGACAAAAATCTCCTTGTTTTTTATTTCTATCAATAAAAACAAAACTTTTATTCAAAATACATAAAAAAAAAAAACTTTTGGTTTTTTTTTTTTTGTTACAACTTACCCAGTCAGTAATACTTGTCGGCTGTTGACTGGTAGACACTGTGTTCATGTGTTGTTATGGTCTTCGATGTATTGTCTCCCATGAATGGATCAAATATTTTTTAGCCAGTTTATTTCGATATCCGAACACAATATTATACCTTTTCTGTCTTTTTGTTTTGTTTTCTCTTTTTTAACTTTATGAATTTTAACCGAAAAATTGCTTGTTGAATATTGGTAAATGGATGTTGATAGGTTTCTGAAAATCCTTCTTGTTTTGCTTGTCTTCTTGCTCTCTCTCTCTCTCGATATATATATATATGTATGTGTCTATAAGCTATTCGATCTATCTATACATGTACACACATTATAAACGAAAGGAAAATAGCAAACTCGCAAATAATAATACATAAAACAAGACGAAGAAAAGCAAGAGAAGAGGGATAAATAGCATACTATATGATATAATGAGAGGCAACAACGAATGGTAAAAACGCTACATAACAAAAAAAAGAAAATTATCGTATTATACCACCAATACTATTATTACAAAAGCTTCCAGGCAAACTTTGTCTTCTTTTTGATAAAACATCAATTCAAACTACTGTGATTAGTAGACAATTAATCATATTCTACAATATATATATGTATGATTATATACAGAGGCTTCATAACAAAGATTCTTTTTATAGATATCTTGATTTGGTTGACCTAGAAAAAAAAGATTAGTAAATTATTGTTATGGATATCCATTGCATTGATCTAATTGCTAGAACATACTTATTAAATATCACAAGATCTATGACTAATTATAAAATACTGTCTAAGACTTGATTATATTTACATATCTAGGTATATTTTGATTATCAAATAGATTAGTAATGCTAATGTATGTTAGATGCATATCAAGAACTCAAGATAAACGAAAATATCTCAGAAATTCAAAAACATTAATGTAAAAAGAAAGTAATATGATAATGATGAAATAGATAAAAAAAGAAAAGAAAAAGTTTCATGAATATTTCAATTTTATTGATTAAAACAAAAATTCTCGTTAATTTAATTTTCAAAATATTTTATTTTCCTTGTGTTTTTCATAATAAATCGAGAAAAAAAATCATAAAATTTTTTTAGTATTTAGCTCCTAAAGTATCAATCATAATCATATATTGTAAGAGATATATGTTTAACTAGTAATACAAGTTCTCATATAACTATCGAAAAGCTGAATAGAAGCAACAGTCAAGCGAATTTAATGATATACTTTATCCATCGATCTTTATTTGACTAAAATTTGAGACTTTTTTTTTCTAGTCTTATTTCAAATAACTAAGATATTTGTATGAGTTACTTTAATCATGTTAATTCTTATTAATCATCAATGACAGACATATTACTTTAAAATAGTAAACGTCAATTCAATAGTAATATAATAACTATAATTGTCCATTCATATGTATAATACAACTCAAATAAGCTTTTCTTTTTTTTGATTTACAGGATTACTAGAAATTTCATTTATAACTATATTGTTTCATTACATTTTGTGATTATGTATGTCAAAAGATAAAGTATAACTTAATAATTTCTTAAGTCAGCCATGTAAAGATCATGTTTATCTTGGATCATAGTATCAACAACAAAAAAAAAGACGTCCAATTCTTGGAATATTATGAGTTAATATTCTAATATTATTTTGATTGATATATATTATCATATATAAACGAATAGAAAATATTCTACATTAAATAGTTTTCAATAGACAATCTGAAGTAAATTATTAGGACAAATCAATCTTTTCTTTTTTTAAAATTAGCATTACATTCAGCTTCATTTCAATGAATATGTATTCTATGAAACATATAGAAATTCATAAATATCAATTATCAAACATTTTGTTTTGATTACAAATTTCTTAGGAGCTATGTTATATACATATGTTATCATATACAATTAATAGATAACAATAAAAGAATTACTATTGTTATTTTATAATAGCTTTTAAATATATGTCGATTAGAAAAACAAATCAAACACTCAATTATTAACAAATGAAAATTGAAAATAGTCAGATTATTTATAGGAGTAAGCCATTATTTCAATCCTTTTTTCTTTCACATTAGTCTAAGAAAAAGAGATTTTAGCAAAAAGTTGCAAAACCTCAAAAATATTTCCATTTTATTAACAATATTTAATCCAATTTCATTTAAGAAGAATACTAGTTGATTACAATCGATGCTTGTTCATTTAAGTCAATCATTCGATAATCACATATCTAAACAAGACATAAAACGTAAAAAAAAACTTCCTGTCAATTACGATTTTGTCATCATTTTCACATCCATCACTCAAAAATGATCCATTCATTGCATCGGTTGCTATAAAACATGTGAATAGTTCGATGAAAAAATACATACATAGAATATCTTTTTTTTTTCAATTATTTTTCTATGTCAAAAATATTCATCAGAACTGTCTTGTATTTTTGACGATATTCATATTTGTTTTTGTTAAGGTAATAATCATTTAAAAAATGTGGTGATAATCTTCAATAAAGTCAGCTAAATCAAAACTTGTATCTACAGTCGAAAGCTTCTCTCAATGTCAGATGTTTTCATAAGCGAGTTTATATTAGAGTAGGTGGGATAGAAAAGTTCGCTAATTTCTTTCAATTAGTCGACACCAGTATCCATAATTGCTATTTTTATATATAGCTTTCATTATCTCTATCGTAAGAGTAGGATGTATTCCGTACCAAAAAAAAGAAAAATTTTTCATTTATCTCTTTCTCTTTATCATTGGCATTATTCACAAATTGACTCGCAAAAGTCTACCTTAGTTGCTATTAGATTGGAGAAGGTGAAGGGCAACATGTGGCTTAATTCTTCAGAAGCACCACGATAAACAATATTCTGTGCTGATATGTTTCAATGCCATCATGGCTTTTTGCATATACACTAAGGAAACTAGAGCTGGGTAAAACAAAAAAAAAAAAACATTCCTTTTCATTTAAAGAATTAATGAAGAGAAGAAGATATTTGCATTAAGATTCTTCATTGCTCTGTCTCATGTATGTTTGTTGATAGTGCGTTAAAAATTCTTGATTTACTGCTAGGTCATCAAGTGATTTACAAGTGCAATCGTGTTGGTGGGTTCAGGTCTTCATTATCTAGATTCACATCCACATCTTCAAATACGTATAATGAAATTGATTGTATGGTATATATTTGACTAAAATTATATTCACGATTTGCATTCTACGAGACTAACATATATGGCAATGCACTAATCATAAATTTTTTGTTTTTACGAGGTCGAAGATTTTGAATTATTTCCAAATAATGCCCTTACAACTGCATATGATCAAGAATTCGATATATTGATTTAGAAAGAGATAAATTCTCGAATATCATATAACCATGAGTCCAACTGCATATTTCTTCTTTCTGAAATAATACTTTTACATAATAATAGAGAAATTTATTAATTTTTTTTTGAAAAACTTGTTTTTCATCTTTTGATTACATCTTTTTTTATATTCGAAATTTTCTCTAATCACTGTACTGAAAATTCTATGCTCGGTTCACCGCTACTTCTTGAGAGCCATTTCTTGTTTTAGCGTTGATTATCTTAGTTGACATAGATTGATGTCTTAGTTTGTTCCGAAAACAAGTTCGTTTTTTCCTCATTCAATAACATCCAATGGTTTCGAATCACATTTTTCTGTTTTCACAAGATTTCCTTCCGAAAAGAATTGAAGAAGTCTTTGCTTGGACTGTTCTATTACAATTGATTAGCTCATCTTGACCGACGGTTAACTTTGATCGGTGAATAGCCAGTTTTTTTTTATGTCATATGATTGATTAGTAGAAGAAAAACGACTTGTTATCACAATATTTAGAATGTACGATTGGCTTATATTCTGAAACTTTAAAGTAGATTGAAGTAACCTAAAGCTGATTAAAGTACAATTAACGTACTTTAAAATAGTCCCATGGACTTCTAATACAAAAACTGTTTCCTCCTTGACTAAAATACACGATCGATGTAATTCTATTCTATGTGTCAACAACCAAAAGTTATTAAGAATTCGTGATCGCAATATGAATATTGATACATTGAATGTGAAATAGCGACGATTCTACAGTTGTTTTCTGTGTGATTGGAAAACATCTAACAGATCGTCTCGAATGCCGAGCTCCAAGTGTTGATTGTCATAAGTATCTTGCATTCTCAACAGCATTGACATCAATATCTCAAAAACTTGCTAAACTGTCGATTCACTTTGAGATCTTGGATAGAAAAAGCTATCGACCACTTATGTACATTGGAATACATTGTTTTCCTCAATCATACGACTTGACTTCGTTTAAATAGGTCAAAACAATGGATTATATTCTATATAAAGTTTACATTTAAAAAGATCTACCATCGATTAAAATAATGATTTTATTTCCTTATGGTGTATATTGAGCGTGATTTATGAGTTCTCAAATAAATTGATCTTGTTGATTTCGAGTAGAGTCATTCTAGAGATCGATATGTGATATATTTTCATCTAGCCTACTTCGAACACAAATCATTTGTCGTCGTCATATAAAACGCAAGTTCTGATTCAATCTCAGATCTTAAATAGAGGTGTGGTCAGGTGTAAAATATATTTAGGCTTGTTATCACATCAATAGGAGGCAAAAAAATTCTAATTTATTGTTCTAAACGATTTGTTCATCTACAAAAAAAAGCTAATTTAAACTACTGTTGAAGACAAGCTGATATATGCAAAGATAATCAAAAAGAGTTTATTCAATTGAATACAATCTAAGCTTGATCTGCATCTTTTTCGCCAAGACAAACTGTGCGTACAAGAAGACTTGTTACACAATAAGGGTCACAATTAGAAGCTGGTCGACGATCTTCGAAGTAACCACATCGTTCTTCGTCACATTGGCGAGGAATTCGAATGGATGAGCCTCGACTCGCCACACCATAACTAAATTCATGGATCTAGATGGAAAGAAAAGAATTTTATGAGCTATAGAACTGTTTTCATTGTAACTCAAAACTCATAATTCTCTGTCACTTTGTTATCAATAAGATAACTACTTAATAGTTCTCTAGTCTACGAAAGGGAATAACACAATGAAGAAAACATACACTGGCGGTCTCATGTTTTCCTGTCAATCGACGTTCATTATCTTTGCCGTAAACTTTGATATGGGTATTATGTCGTAATGAAAGTTTTTCGATGGCAGCTTTGATTTCTCTAGAAATTGAATACAAAAATAGATGACTTACGTCTTTGGATTGTATCAATTAGATGACTTACTCGATACCATTGGGATTGCGCATAGCCAATGTAGAAAAATTTGTGTGACATCCAGCTCCATTCCAATCACCAGCAATCGGTTTTGGATGGAAGCTAACTTGAATGCCAAATTCTTCGGCTATTCGTAACAGTAAATAGCGTGACATCCAAAGTTGATCACCAGCATCAATTCCTTCACATGGACCCACTTGATATTCCCATTGGGCTGGCATAACTTCAGCATTTGTACCTCGAATATTCACTCCAGCATAGAGACATGCTTTGTAATGCGCGTCAACTAAATCGCGGCCTAATGCCAAACATGCTCCAATGCCACAATAGTATGGACCTAAATATTATCAAAATGTATTGCTTAACACGGTTAAGTTTTTTTTTGAAGAATCAAGTAAACCTTGCGGTTGAGGATATCCTCCTTTAGGCCATCCGAATGGCCATCCATCTCGATCCATCAATGTATATTCCTGCTCAAGACCAAATAATGGATGTTGATCCTTGATAGCCTCCATAGCAGCGAGACAATCAACTCGATTATTAGTCACTACAAATTCATCGATAAGAATTGTGAACATCTATATTGAATCCAAACAGTTCTTACAACTTGGTTTCTTATCAAAATTGTATGTTTCGCAAAGAACAAGCTTATTTGGTGCGAGTGTAAATGGGTCGTTAAACAATGCCACTGGTTTCAAATATACTTCTGAATTCGATCCTTCGGCTTGACCAGTCGATGAGCCATCAAAATTCCACCATGAAATATCGTTCGATGACTTGGGCTCCTTGTCAAACGTGCGTGTTTTGGCTATAGTCAGACGAAAGAGTCTCATCTGTGAATTTATCAAAAAAACATGTACTATACCTCGCATGTTTTCTCCAGTCCCATCAATCCACACATAGGTAACCATAGTTTTACCGTCAGCTTGTGGCAGAGTTAAATATTTGCGAAGTATGGATTTATCCATACCTGCTGCGTTAGTGAACACTGGATTGAGCATAATTGAATATTTGCACAATCTATCTACAAAAAATAACAATGATAGAATTTAAAACTATATGAGGAACCTATCGTTAATTGTTAGTACACTATAAATTTAGTATCGTATACAATAAATGCTTAATTATGAATCATATAGTAAACAAGGATACTTTTCCAACAGATGTTCATCCATTCTATCCAATGAGATATTTTTTCAAAAGACATACAAAAAATAAAATTCAATTATTCAATAGTACCTCGAAATAGAGTTGTAGTTCAATCGGATCGACTAGGCACAGGTAAACTAACAGTTCATGTGTCCTAATCAGAAATACGCATTTCATCCAAGTAAAGCGTAACATAAAATATCTACTCATCTAAAGATGAGAAAACAAAAAAGGAATTGATCAAGATCGTACTAAAGACCATCAATTTTACTAAAATTTATTACGTATGCTTGAATCTTTTTGCATCGACATTTTAAGAATCCATTGTTATTTTTGGTGATGAATTAAATATTGAGAATGAGAAAAAGAACAAAATTTTCGTTTTTATATGCATCTAAATTGATCAACAACAAAATATTTTTCTCTCACTGTCCTTGAATAGTTAACTAAACATGCAAGTCTTGAAAAAAAAGAAAGCGCAAATTGTATAACAGGGTTCACAAAAGTACGCTACAAATGTCAGACTAAAGGGTTAAGTGACAGTGAGAACTCCAAGTCTCGCTGTCAGTCTTACCTTTAGCCTAGAGTCCGTCGTATCCAACATTCTTGAATCAAGATCTGTAACTGACTTTGTTATCTAATTCAATCAATGAATAGCTTATCTTTTGCGGTCTTCCACAAACACAAGTATTTTTGTGCTTACACCTAACAACCAGCTTTCGAACATTTGTAACCAACACAAAACATTTCTTAAGTTTTGTTTTCACTATCTACTAGACTCCAAAAAAGACTTATCAAGAACGTAGAAAACATTTTTAAGGAATTTCGTATCAATGCACGAAATCCATTGCAAATTCTGTATCGTACCATTTTGGTTTTTTCGTGTACTATACGCACTGATGTCTAACTCCTTTCCAATCGGATTATGAACATCATATTGTTGATTAAGCAGATTTTCTTCGAGTGTAGTTATATCGTCGAATACTAATCATGCCTATCTGTATTTACAACTAATCCGTTCTCTATATCAAAGGCCTATCATTTGTTATAAATTCTACTTTGCAGAATTAATCGCTACATCATATTCTTATTTATGGATAATTAATCACTTATGTTCAATTCGTATAACTTCGAAGATGTTTTAATGCTGAAATTGTCTAGCATAGTACATACCATAATCTGATATCATCCTAGTACTCATTGTGACGAAGCGACTTAATCGCTCCTATTGTAGTGCAAAAATGAATATGAATACACAAAGCAAGCAAGGATAGGGCTCACATCATATAACAGAAGAGAAAAACAATAAAGATAAGATCAACATGGCATAGAAAAGAAGAGAAAAAGATGATTGATAACTGCAAATATATGTATCGTCTGGTGTGATCGCCACGTGTGACGGAATGACTTATTTGTTCCTATTTTATTCCCAGAATAAATATGAATGCATGCGACACAAACAAAGATAGGGCTAGAATGGCATAAAAAAAAATAGAAAAAGAACAAAGATAAGGTCAAAACAGCATAATAAAACAAGAAGAAAAAAGATGATCGATGTAGACATACATATGTTTGTATGTTTTACACATTCTCAAACATCGTTACGAAGAATGGTGTTGAATACGATTTGTCACATCCATACCATACAGTACATGTATTTTAAACTTTAACAGCAGAATACTCATATTATAAAGATATTTTATAATAGATTAACTCATAGTATACACTTCATCTTTTGCTCAACATCTGATATAAATTGGTATTCTTTCTATGTGGATGTGTCTGTTATAAAATTCATACATAAACTAGATTTTCATAAAAACATATCCTAGAATATAACAATATTGAACAAGATTAACTGTCGAAACTATCTAATGATTCCTTTGGTGAAAGCATCTGTGCTCTTGAAATCTCCATTTATAATCTTCTGCACTGAATTTGCATCTTGAATACATACGTTATCCATATGTCAATCTTGTTTCTTGTTTATTTGTAAAATACAAACGGAGTGTACGTGTATTTGAATAGATCATCACATGTAACCCATCAACATAACTTATCTTAGAACGCATTTATGTTGGAACTATACGTTACGTCATTTTTGTGTCCATCTTTAAACTATATTTAATGTTTGTCCCATACACATGCGATTCTTCGATGTTTTCTATTTCAACATTGACTGATTAAGCCTATCAGACCTTTTCTAATGACATCAACTGCTCATAGTATTCTCTGCACAAATATATTTGTTTTTTTTTGTTCTTGCACATTATCGAGGTGATGAAAAGTCAATCTGAAAGCGTTTTTCGCTTCAGGATCGAAGTAGAAAGCAGTGTTTGCCTTTTGCAACGGCATCAGTTGTTTTCTTCTTGCTGTTAGATTTTGTTATTTATCCGTTAATGCATCGTCAGAGTGAAATGGTGAATTTCGTCTATGCATTGTACTACATAAACAAGTAATATTTAAATTATCTTTAATAAAACAATCGAAAAATTTGTTGCTGAGAATCGATGTTTCTTGCTGTCAATTAAGAGTCACAAGGATCTTAGCCGAGTCTATGAAATTCATTCAAGAGTGAAATACTGCTTGTAAATAATGATTGATAACAAACCGTACATAATCAGCAAGATATTTGGCTTCGTTTTAACATATCTGAACAGTCCTTAGGAGTGAAACTCTGAAAAATTAGACATTCGTCAAATGAATGTTGTTAGAGCAGCAGAAAAAAAAAAATTTATACTGTCTTTTCTTAGTAGCGAAGTCGATGTGTCATTCTTACTATTTATTTTGTTGTACTTTATCTTTGCGCAAATGAAAAAAGAAAGGCACACTGTTACTCTTGTATCTTTCGTTGCTAAAATAACTTTCGACACTTCATCGTATTGTTGATCATTCAATCTACAGTTGTTTGTTATACAATAGCGCATTGTCTGCCAGCAACATTTTTTGAAAATATACTCTCTAGTCAAGGTTAAGACTCAAAGCAAATAACAAATACATGTATCTTTAATCGAATACTCACCTTAGTGTCGCACAGATTCGAAGAGACCTATTCAGATTTCATGAGTTCTGAACTCTAGCTGATTTTGAAACTCAAAATTTAATAAAAATGAACAGTTATCATAAAAGTACTACAGAGTTCAAAGAATCCTCAGAACTCTAAAAACGTCAAAAAGCTACGAATTGTATGGGGTTGTGAGGTTTTGAGCTTGGTTTTTACTTCAACATCAGACCACTCTATAAGTGCGCCAACAACTTCAGAAACTCTTTCCTTACAAGTTATGTACTAAATATTTTAAAGAAGATTATTGCAGCAAATGTAGCGATCTGAAATGGATAAAATAGTTCTATTATTTGACAATTGTCTCTGCAGTTCATACATTGCAATGAAAGCGTATGCACTAACGAGGGAAGGTCCCCAACTGCATAATCGCGTTTGAGTTCGGGCCCTGTGTATAAGGTAAATCCCAGTGAGATATGAAAAACCCCAAAAGGATAACGGCCCTTAGGTCTTCTGTCCAGAGTTATACGGATTTTACTGAAATTTCAGTCTATGATATGGTATTCACCAACAAATCGAATAACGATATTTCGGGTTGAGATTTTGTCTATAGACAGGTCTAGTTTTGAGTAGAATACCCTGAAAATTTCAGCTCAAAAGAATGTTTCCTTCCCGAGATATTAAAGTCCCAAAAATCACTCATATCTCACGAAAGATGCTAGAATCTTCTGTTTTTTGAACTTTAATATCTCGGGAAGAAAATATTCCTTTGAGCTGAAATTTTCAGGGCATCCTACCCACAATTAGACCTGTCTATGGACAAAATCTCAGCCCGAAATATCGTTATTCGATTTGTTAGTAAATACCATATCATAAACTGAAATTCCAGTAAAATCCGTATAACTCTGGACAGAAGACCTAAGGGCCGTTATCCTTTTGGGGTTTTTCATATCTCACTGGGATTTACCTTATACACAGGGCCCGAACTCAAACGCGATTATGCAGTTGGGGATCTTCCCTCGTAAGTAGACATAATTACTATGTTTATGTACAGAAGTAATATGTTCATTGTTGATCGGATATACAGTTATATAAACATCATTGAAAAATCAATCTATAGTATATGATTATTCAAAAATATTTTGATGTTATAAGAGAATCATTTTCTATCTATATTTAAAATATGATTTATATGATATATGTGTAAATCAGATGTATAATTTTTTACATTAGTAGTTTCCAAATTTTTCTGTTTACATAAACATTTTTTGCAAAAATTGCAGTATAATGATTAATTCAAACAAAAAATCTTAATGAAAGTTAAATCATTTAAGTTTTAATACTGCTTTTATAATGATCGTTGTTTTTGCTTTCGTATGTAAATCAATCTAATGAAAGTTGCTTAACATCTCTATGGACCAAAAAATCCTTATTTCTTCAGTACGATGTAATCAGCATGTTTTATTTCTCGAAATGAAATCGACCCTATATTCCTAAAATCAATGTACGCCCTCTATCATTACATGTTGTTGCAGTAAATTAGCTTGAATCGAAAACAGATTTTAAAAGGTGAGTCATTATTCACAACTAACAGATGAATGAGAAAAAATAAAAATTCGATCGAGATGTTTTTATAAAATGTAGTAAATAGTTAAATAGGAAATTCTGATGATCTATCAATATTTAGCATGTAGTATTCGTCATGTTTGCTAATTACATGTGTAATCAAAAGCATTCGCAATTATTATGTAAATTATGAAATAACAGGTATTTTTAAGTAGTCTCTCATTTTTAAAGTCGTCATTTACCTAGTTTCTCTTCAGCTTTTATAATGGCACGTGCAGACGATCATAATAACCAACGAAGAGGTGAAAAAAAATCTTCACTTGGTGCACCATTTGCTATACAAATTCCATGGTCACTTCAAGATCCAAAAGACACTGTTGTTTCAAGCGAACAATTTGGATGCTTGAAAAATGATGACAATGCACGTGATGTTGCTCTTAATTATATCCACAATCCCGAACACTTTGCAACTGTATGGAACTCAACAAAAACTTGTCCAAATACACGACGTTTAATGCGTAAAGTTGTACAAATGCAAACAATCAATGCTACATACAATCGGTACAAACAAAACAATTAAAAATTCTTCTTTTCTTTGCAATACTCTTACTTAAAATTTATTTAGATTCTTTCGACTTCCTGATGGTACGAAAATAGATTTGAACGAAAATAAATTGACATATGCTGCTGAAAATACCCGACAATATGGTAATGATTACGAATATGATACAGTTTTTCAACAAAAAACATATGAACAACTTTCTCAAGTGTTTGTTGTTAATGGAGATTGTCTTGATGCTACCATGTGTTTCAAAGTGATATATCCAAACTCGAATCCCGTTGTATTAAATATGGCTTCATCTAGACATCCTGGTGGTGGTTGGAAAAACGGTACATATATCTGAATATATATATTGATAATAAATATTGAATAAGATTTGTTATATCTAGGCGCTGGTGCCCAAGAAGAAAATCTTCATCGTCGTACAAATATGTTTCAATGTCTTGAAGATCCTTATCATGAATTAGAAGGTCAACGAGATTGGCGCTATTATGTACCTGAAGTAAGTTTAAGGATTTTAAAATTCATTTCAAAACATGTTTTACTTTTTTCCTAAAGTTTGGTGGTATATATAGTCCTAATGTAAGTGTTTTTCGTGGTTCGGAATCTAATGGATATCCATTTTTTCCGGATGGTCCGGTATATATTTCTTTCATCGCTTGTGCTGCTTATTCGCACCCAGCAACAGAAAAAGATGAAAATGAAGAATTGAAATTAAGTGATAAACATCAAATAGAAAATACAAAAAAGAAAATGGAAGCTATTTTCAAAATTGCACTGGAAAATCAACATGATGTTTTAATACTATCAGCTTTTGGATGGTAAGCATTAAAATAATATTCAAGAAACGAAATTTATCATTTACAACATAAGCAGAATCGATTAGTTAAAATTTTTGAGCCATTTGATAAAAAAAAAATTGATGATGGATTGTTTCATTGAGTATATCATTTAAGAAACTGTTTGTTTTGTCAAAGAGTTAATATATATAGATGCATAAAAATATTTTTCGAATTTAATTTGATTAATATCTAAATCTTTAGAAAAGTTCTGTGACTTACAGGCGAAAAAAATGTCATATAGAAATAAATCTTTTTTTTTCGATTTTTATCTAATTTTTACTTTTTGAGTCAACAGGTAACTTCTCTTGGGAATCATTATTGCATTCATTCTTGTTGAAAATTATTCATTATACGTCATGATTAGACCCCGGCGTGACCAACTTTTTTGGTCACGGTCACGGTCACGAGGGGTTGGTCACGGTCACGGTCACGGGCTGAGCTCACCGTGACCGTGAGTCACGGCTCTTCTTTCGGGTTCCTCAATATTAAAAAAACTTTCGAAAAAGAGCTATTGCAAAGTTTTCGTTTACTATTAAAAGTGATGGCCGCGGGGGCTTGAAGTAGCTTCGTGGAGGTGTCCGAACTCCCCCTCAGGGTTTCCAAAATCGCAAATACTAGAGATTTCCCAATTTTTCATAAAAAGCGATGACCAGAGGGGGTACCTTCGCGAAGCTCACCTACTCCCCCTCAGGAGTTTCCAAAATTTCGAAGTTCCCGTGACTGACCGTGACCAAGCTTCAGTCACGGTCACGGTCACGGTCACGATCTTTGAAAAAAGTCACGCACAGTCACGGCCGTGACCGTGACCATGACCGTGACTTCCGTGAGTCACGGCGGTCACGCCGGGGTCTAGTCATGATACATCAGTTAAGAAATGGAATTTTAATGTTGAATCGAAGTTTTAAATTTTGTTTTTTTCTAATAACAAAATCATGAAAAACGATTACAAAGTGACATATTGTTCATACATCTGTATAAATCATTCGAAAATATTTTTCAGCATTGGAGACTTCATGCTGAACAATATTATCTCGTAAACGATTCAATAATTGAAATTGCACTACGTTGGCTATGCCAGTACTTTGTGCAGTCAGCCGACGTAACGAACGGATGAAAATCAGCAGTTTCGAGTTCGAAGTTGAATTCAGCTAGCTTCATAGAGAAAGGACTTAAACTCCAAACAAATCAGTCTCCCCAAAATCTCAGTCTGTCCAATTCCTGCTACCCGTTTGAATATGATTAGCGATATCACAAACAAGTACAAGTGTATTGATATTTTAAACTATTTCAAATCTAGTACTACGCATCATTTACTAGGAATAATAACTGTAGTACTTTTATCATAACATTCAGGTATTGAGAAATAAAAGTAATTATGAAAACTCTAATTGGTATTTTGTAAACACTTTCAATCAGTTCGTTCTAATTTACTTATTATAGACTTCTGACAATTTCTGATAAAAATAAATTGTGTTTTTCATTTAGTGGTGCGTTCCAAAATCCTCCTAAACATATTGGTAAGGCTTTGTGATATTTGGATACATTATTTACTAATATTTTTCTTTCTATTATAGCGCAGCTATTTCATGAAGTGATTGAAACAAAATATAAAAAATCATTTAAATATATAGTTTTTGCTATTATTGATGATCACAATGCTAAGAAAAACCATAATCCAATTGGTAATGTTCAACCATTTGCTGAAATATTTCAAGCGAATATTCTATCCATCGATGAACTTCGAGAACAACTTCGAAATACAGAATTTTGAATAAAATGCCATTTCAAAAAGTGAAAGACATTCGTGAAGATTGAGTTAGGGTGCATGTATATATCTGAGTCTTTCCTTGTCTATAGGCACGCACATATCCATACCTACATTTGCAGACTGTTGAAAATTCATCTGCTCGCAATTTGATATTTTTGAAGTTCTTCTTTCTGAGACAATTTTTCTCAAGTTCCTCTCTTAATTTCTGTTTACTCAAGATTATTTTTGTAATCGACAGTTCTTCTATATAAGCATACATATTAATATATATACGCATATATTAAAATGTCTTCAGTATTTGTTGAACTTCTTCGTAAATCAAATCTTGATTATATGGTTACATGAAAACCATTTAATATTGGCTCACATAATGATGATATTATATTTTCTTCGTTGATTGATACAAAAACAAAGATATTACAAGTAAAACAGAGAAAAACAAAATATTTTCTTTTAGAAAAAAAAAGAAACTTTTCTTAAAATAGGAAATAAACTGAATAGAAATCAGTTAATAATAAATATGATGTTGACAGAATTAAACATTATGTTAATGAATAGGTAGTTAATTTATAATGCAACTATAAGAGGTTTTTGCGTACAGCCATCGTTAAACAACATTTTATTTCCTCGACTGAAGGGAGGGTCATAGGAGAAAATTAAAATAGTTTGTGGGTTTGTTTGTGCGAGATCAGAAAACCATCATTTCACACACTTCTACTTTCACTAGAAAGAATCAGCCAATCAGAGGTTTCCGAGGATGGACTATCCACCAGTCATTTTATAAAGGTTGATGAAAGTGAATCGAGGTCGGGGAATCCGAATCTGAAGTCAGTTTCTCAAAAGTTTAAATTCAGTTTTTAGAGTCAAGGAAAGGAATTTTTGAAAAAATAACAGCATTTTTAAAGGCTGTCGAAAGTAAATCGAGGTCGAAGGATTCAAATCTGAAGTCAGATTTTTCAAAAACTCAAAAGGCTGTTTGGGTGTGGGTGTGGGTATGGGTGTGGGTGTGGGTGTGGGTGTGGGTATGGGTGTGGGTGGGTGTGCGTGTGGGTTTGTGGATGGGAGTGTGGGTTTGTGGATGGGAGTGTGGGTATCAACAACGAGAAAAAATATCCAGACCCAGGCAATCACACCCAAACACACACCCTCAGAGTATTGCTGAATCCGATTTCGACGTGATCTTAAATCAATCATATGAGAACTCTCAACTGGAATGGTCAAACATCTATCTATCTAAGGCGATCAAACATTCTCTGTTTTCAAGTATTAAGCATGATAATACTTTTTGCTTAAATGATCACGTTGGAATGGAATCGCCTAAACGTCGAAAATCTTCATCAATACCTTTGGTACGAGTTTCGAAAAATTAATTATCATTGTTTCATTCTTCTCGTTTCAAAATTCTATTGATGGTCAACTTATATTTCAATCACCTTGTGCATATTCTTCTCCGAAACATGACAAGACAATACATTCTCGAACATAATCAGCTTTTGTGAGTTTACCATCTATTTTCAACCATACATAATGAATCGGTTTTTTCAGAAAACACCTTTACCACCAACAACATCAGCCCCTCGTTCAACAGCTCGTTTTAGAAAGTCTTATGAAAAAGCAATACCTTGTGATTGAATAAACCATTAGTGACTGTTTATGTTGGTTTTTCAATTGTCGTTTTTCTTGCTAATTTCTTGTGTGCTTACTTTTTTTTAATCTTTGTTTTTAACAATGGTGACATGTGTTTAATCTTTTTTATTCTTACCGTTATTTATAAAATTCGTCAACACTTTTGACAGATTGTTTTCTCAATTAAATTTTTTTGGCAATTTGTTTCAGGACAGAAAAAAGATTTTCTTTATACGGCAAAGGCATTTGTATATGACGTGCTTGTAGGTTGGATTGAATGGAATCACTTAAAATTGTATTCTCAGTAAAAAATTAAGGTGAAGAGAGAAATATGAGGAGAGATGCGGTAGGTTGTGGGTGAGGGTGAGGGCGTGGGCGTGGGTATGGGTGAGAGCGTGGGTATGGGTGTGGATGTGGGTATGTGTGGGTGTTTTCGTTCACAATGATCTTTTTTCGGACCCGCACCCACCCACACCAACACCCACACACCAGAGATGGAACCGGTCCACTTTTTTTCAGACCGGTACCGGTGTGGGTCTAGAGAAAGGTAGACCGGACCGGACCGGCCGGTATACCGGACCGGCCGGTCTACCGGTCCATACCGGTCTACCGGTCCATACCGGTCTACCGGTCTACTGGTCCATACCGGTCTACCGGTCCATACCGGTCTACCGGTCCATACCG
>CAJNOP010001139.1:0-18876 GCA_905250075.1 Rotaria sp. Silwood1
TCCATTCAAACACAGATCAAGTAGAATAAAGGATAAAGAAGTAAAAATTTCATCAATATTTTCTTAATAGAAAAAAATATTTAAAAAAAAGATGAAATTATTTTTTTTCTCAATTATAAGTTGAAATTGATTTCTTTCGCTTGTTAATCATCTGTTGTTAAGGGGGTATGTTATGTTTACCTTTGAAAGATTTTTCATAGTTCATTTCAAGAGTATCTACAGGACAGAAAAAAACACCGACGAAACAAATGCATTATCGTCATCGAAGGAAGAAGAAGAAGAATTGAAAAAAAAAACAAATAAAACCTGTATTGAGTAAATTTTATTTTAATTGTTGCCTAGTTTTTTTTTGTCCAACAGGGTGTGGATGTGGGTGTGGGTGTGGGTGTAAGTGTTGGTGAACAGATGACCCACACCCACACCTCACACACACCCACACCCCACACCCACACCCACACCCACACCTACGCCCACACCCACACCCACATCCACGCCCACACCCACACCTACACCCACACCCCACCCACACCCACACACCACACACCACACCCACACCCACCCACACCCACACCCACACCCCACACCCACAGACAGGTCTATTTATGAGTAGAATACCTTGAAAATTTCAGCTGAAAAGAATGTCTCCTTCCCGAGATATTAAAGTTCCAAAAATGACTCATATACTACAAAAAATGCTAGAATTTTCTGTTTTTTGGGACATTAATATCTCGGGAAGGAGACGTTCTTTTCAGCTGAAATTTTCAAGGTATTCTACTCATAAATAGACCTGTCTGTGGGCAAAATCTTAGGTCGAAATACCGTCATTCGATTTATTGGTATATACCATACGATAGGCCAAAATTCTAGTAAAATGCCTATAACTTTGGACAGAAGGCCTAACAGCGCGTATCATTTTGGGATTTTTCATACCTCACTTGGGTCTATCTTTTGCACAAAGTCCCAACTCAAAAGGGATTGGACAGTTGAAAATGTTCCCTCGTCAGTATATCAATCAAGGCAGGATAGTGAGTCTATTGTATCGTAATCTCTTTATCTATAAAACATTATCCAAATTACTTTCTCTTGTCAGAAAGGAGGTATTTTCTAAGAAGAGGTTCTTTTTTGATAAAACGATTGGTTGGCAGCACACAATATGATGCTGTGTATTGTATTTAAAAAAAACGTTATTGGAAGTAAGCTATACAGCACCTAGAACTATATAGGCTTGAGAATAGGCTAAACTTTTTTGCCTTACACCAAACATTTTTCAGATGATAAGTATCAAGCAAGAATTGAACATAACTCATTTAATCTTCAGAAAGTCTTTTTGAGAGTTTTTTTTTTCTATGTTCAATTTCCTATGATTGCAAAAGCATGTAAAAGTGCAGCACCTGGAAAGTTCAATCAGGATTAAATACTTGAAAAACTTCTTTCTTTGAAACGAAGTCTTTAAATGTTATAGCTAGTGCATTTGGTGACGCCTTCCGTCTATTCTTTGTAAACATTAATCTTCAGGTAAAATTACTTGAGAATTACGTTAATTAATTAAATTGAACAAAACTCGACTCTATAATGAATTTAAATAGGTTGATAGAGAAATCTAGACGAATGTCCTAATATTCATCAATTGAACTCTTTTGTAGAACTGATTATAATGTTATGTATTAAAAGAAATTGATCTTTACCTGATACGCTGCTAGTAACCAAGAATATTATCATGAACCAAAAAGTAGACATTCTTGTACAACTTTAAATTTTGTTCAACTATCAAGCAGATGAATATCGACGATGTGAGTTATATCTTCATATATTATTCTGCTTTTTTTATATATATATTTCAGTATAGCATACGAGTTAAATCAATAAAACTTGTCGCGGGTGTGGGTGTGGGGTGTGGGTGTATCGGTGTGGATATAACTATGCGACATTTTGACCCACACTTCCACACCCACACCCTATAAGCATCCATATGTATCCGTCAGAAATAAAACACATGATACTAAACCAAACAAACAAGAATTTTCATTTATCGGGACTCTCATGCAATCGGTCTCACCGATAGGTTATACGAAAGCAATCCACTTTTTCTTCATCACTGATATTCATATCAATTCACGTTATTCGTGGATTAAATATTTAAAAAAATGAGACTTCTCCTTTCGTTTAACTTCCTATACACATAAGATAAGAACTCAGTTAAAATGGAACGCGAAAATAAATATTCACTAGTTTTTATTTCTCCTTCCGTTCATCTTGTGACCACAGCAACTTCAATACATCCCACAACAACAATAATTTCGTTTTCACTTGTACTTAAATTGACATCCTACGTATCCTAAATAATATATTTCAAGCACCAGATAAGCAGCCGTTTTCACTTTTTTTATTTTTATCTTTATCTTCACTTCAGTACTATCCTAACGAAAATGTATTCAGATGGAAAACAATAATATTCCTTTTGATTTCAATTGATATTGGCATCATATAAATGGTAAGTCGTCAATTGAAATGAAAAATAAATATTTTCGTGTTTTTTTTTTCATTTTTCTATTCATTGTGATCTGATCTGTATTACAACGTAAATGCGTTAACAACGAAAACAATAAGATTCGTTTTCATTTCAACTCATATTGACATCATCCAAAGGGTAAGTATACATTTCAAATGAAATATAGATAAAGCTTTTGTTTTTCTTTTTTCATTTTTATGTTTATCATGATCTGATAGCTATACTTACCAAAATGTATTCACATGGAGAAGATTATTTGTTTTCATTTCAATTTATATTGGCATCATGCACACGGTAATTACTTAACGGAAATGAAAAATGAATATAAGGTTTTCTTTACTTTTATGCTCGTCTTGGTACTTTCCTTACGTTAGTGCATGTATGTGAAAAATAGAAGTATTTTTGGAATTGTGATGTGATTGCGGGCACTCATTTGAACCTTCTATATGTGAGTTTTCGAATAGTGACGGAAGAGACTTGTATGTGATCGATGGATCGCGGACGTACAGAATCTAGTGTGGGTTCGCACAGGAGTTGTATGAAGACCATTTTAAATCTGATATCTTGTGCTGAACCATTATGAAAACATAGAATAAGTGGTTCCGTTGGTTTTTCGTGGAACCCAATTTTAGGCAGAACCTTTTCGAAGGGTTCTGTGTTTTACCCGACCGCAGAACCTAGAAAAAGGATCTGCAAATCTTCTTTTTTTCAGAGTACACATAGTCGCCATGTGTGTGTGGAAACTAGGAGATTCTTATCCTTTTTTTTTCCAATCATAAATGTCAGATGGCTATATTCGTTCTCGATCTTAACTATTAGATGAAATGCATTTCTTATTGTAAGCGTCCATGATGAATTACTTGGACGCTAAACGATGAGTAAGATGCGCCTTCTAGTCTAATTGGCTTAGGACAACTGCCCGGATAGCAGGAGGTATGGGTTCGATTCCCATGAAGGTCATATTTTTCATCGTTCTGTCACATAACATCAGTGTCACTGCTTGTCTCTTTCGTTCTATACATATTAGAGCTAATACTTATGAGTTCAAATTTGAACTTTCTTTCTCATCTTTTGGAGACAGGTTGACGAAGCACACAAATAGAATGAAATCAGGTTTATGAACAACATTCTGCAGAAGATACACGAAATTTTGCTTTGTGTTTTTATGTGAACATCCTGAAATACGAGAATTTTTTGACATCATTTATTTTCTAGATTCACTGATGACTGTTGCTAACTCTTGTATAATACGTTTAGCAGACTGGGAGAAAGACCAAGTAGCATTACGCTTCATCCGCCGAACTGTCTTCATTGAAGAACAAAATGTGCCCGAAGAACTCCAGTGGGATAAAAACGATGCTGTTTGCCAACACTTTCTTGCTGAAGACAGCAAAAGCGGTAAACCACTGGGAACTGCGCGCTTATTGGATGACGGTCACATTGGACGTGTGGCTGTTTTGCCGGAGTATCGCAGAATGAAAGTTGGTGAACGACTAATGCAGGGTGCGATCAAGGAAGCAGAACGGCGAGGAATGAAGACACAAGTGATCAGTGCTCAAACTCGTGCTATTCCATTCTATGAACATTTGGGCTTTCGCGTGATCAGCGGCGAATACGACAATTGTGGCATTCCACATGTAAACATGATAAGAAAGAGCCACCAATAGAAATTTGCCTTCTCCTCCTTCTATGCTTTTTGTTATCTGTTGTCTCAGTCAGAGAATGTTTAAATAAATTTTCGCAACTTCTTCGAAGACATTCATGAGATGACCACCTTATCCTCGAAACTTGTCCCGACATTCTTTCAGGAGCGTGTTTTGAGGGTTAACGATAGTATAATAGAGACCTGACATCACGCAAAGCAGGAATATATTGCCAAACCAACCAGCGCCCAACATGGTGTCATGTATGCGGCAGACAATACGACAAGAGATTACCACAGAAGAATCAAACTACGCATCTTCGATAAAAGCATACATGGCCTAGTAGTTTTCCGTTGTATATTAGCTTCTACGTGAGAGATTTCTCTGTAACTCTAATAGAGTTAGAATGAATGAATCAATTATGGTTTTTCTACTTTTGTCTTCTTTCCTCTATTATTCCTTCATTTTTAATGCTACAAAAACTTTTTGCTTCTGATCATGTAGGGTGTGAGTGTGGAGTGATTTTACACTAACTAATACTCACACCCACGCCCACACCCACCTAACCCCAACCCACACCAACACCGACACCCACTCACACCCTAATCGAATACAATAATTGGAAAATCTTTTTCAAACAAGTAAATGTCAATGGAAATAAATGTTCCCCGAATATACATAAAGAACAAAAACATTGTAATCATAAATTGTAGTAATATTAACGATGCAGGTATTTCGATTTTGAATATGAAAAAACAGAGTTAATTTTTTGGAAATGTATCATACGACAAAGAGGTAGCATAGTCATATCATCATAATCATAAGTAACATTATAACTTATTAATGAGAAAGACTTTAAATTATACTGTTCACTCAACAAAAGATAAAAATTATTTTTTTTGACAAAAAATTTATCAATTCAACTAAGAATTGCTAAAAACTGTATTCATTTAAGTATAATTCCTTCTTCATATTGTTTTCTAAATTTTCTACATATTAAAAATAGTAGAACTGATTAGAGAAAACGATCGATTTCAGGATTTTAAAGGGCTTGAAAAAACTGTGAAACTTTATTAGATTCAAGTATTCTAGTTAAGACAAACGTTTATTCTAACAAAGAATTTCATAAATATACTTAATATGAACACGTTTTAGAATAGTGTAATATTACTGAAAACAATATAGTTAAATAGTACCCATGCATGATCGAAGTTTTCCTGAAGAATACCTTCCTCCATAGTTTTATTTCTAGAGGATTCAATTCATTAATTTTTAATATATTCGGATGAAATAAAACAAACCCTTCCTTTAAAAGTTTATCATAATATCGAACTAATAGTTCAACTGATTTTGTTTTTACATCATTGTTATTTATAAATTTAGAACAAGCCTAGATTATTTTAATAATAAATGCAAATTCATATATATATCTATCTATATATATATATATAAATCTACTTTATCTAATGCAATATTGAAACCTGGTTCAATACAGAAACGTGATAAGAATTGTTGTCGTATATCAATTATTGTTTTGATGTACAATATTGGATCCTAATGTAGAAAAGAAGATGATAAAAATTACGAAAAAAATATTTAAATATTACATTAATTGCATTTTCACTAATATGATCAAGAGCAGTCGTACCGAATTTATAAATATGATTTTCAATCATTTGTAATAATTCGTTCTTTACTCTCGGAATTCGACTGGCCAGTTTGCTTAGGTGCAAAAACTCTGCATTTCATATAAAGACACAGTTATTTATTATTCATCAGAAAAAAAACTTTACCTGAACTGTCCTCAGCCAACATGATTGGTTCCATTTTATCTTTGATAATATTAAGGTCATGATCATGAGGATAGATTTCTTCTAATAAATTGATATACATTGACATCGTAGATTTCGATTCCGGTAAAAAAGATTTCACAAAGTTTATTTCTTGATCAAAATATTTTAATATCTTAATTATTGAGTCAAATTTTAATATCAAGTTTTATGATTAAATTAAAGAGATTTACTTGAGTAAGATTTTCTATGATCGAATTTAATTCAACATATGGAAGCTTTTGTTGACGATAAAAATCCTTTGCATCTTGAAGAAATTGAGTTTCAAAATAATGCTCATAAATATCAGTAATTGGTTTGCTACTCAAATTGCTATCGATTAATTTTTTTATTTTATGAGAAAAATTCTCGTTCACTAAAAGAAAATTTTAACCGTAAATAACAAAAGAGAGTGTTTTGTATTTTTTGCTTACATACAGCATGAATCAATAAAGTTCTTAATTAATTTCATATCAACGTGAGAGTTATTGTTATGATGTTCTTTCATTAAATTTAAACATGCTTGTGCCACACGTGGAAATATTGGTTTGAAAAACGTCTCTTCCCAAATATGTTTAGTAAACTAAATATTGAAGAGATTTGTAAAGAGATAAGAACTATCTGTAACATACCTCCTTAATTGCATTACCATATCTTATATCCCTGTAGTGTTCTCTTTGGATGTAATAATTCTCGACATGCAGATAAACACCACTCAATATAACACACGATCCTGCATAATTATAAAAATGTTTTTCGTAAAGTCGAAGCAAATCTTCATCTGTTATATGATTGGCATTCTATAATAAATTTGAATAACAATATCGTATAAACCTTTTCTAGATAAATTAGCGTCATTTATAAAGATTTATTATTTGTTTTCTTCAATTGAAATGGAAAAAGAGCTTACTTCAACTATACTCTTTAATCTGCTTTGCAGATAAGTCTCCATATGACAGTATAGCTCCCGTGCATTTCTAACAGTGTGTTTTTCTGTAGAACGTCTACTTCCCGAACTTTGTTGGGATTGGGTTGTAGGTGCTGAGTAGCTTGTAATATAGTTGTATATATCACTGTAAAGCAGAATATTAGATCGTCTCTCAAAAAAGCAAAGTAAAATAGACATACGTTGCTGCTGTCATATATGCAGTAGGTGAAATCTCTAGAAAAATGCATCTTTGATCGATAAAAGTTTCTCTTTCAATCCAAAATTGACTTTGAAGATCGTTTGCCATGTACCACTTTAGAAACTAAAATTATAGCTTGCAATTAATCAATTGAATAACGAAGGAAATTACTGAAAACAGAGGCAGAAAATTTTGCACAAGTTTGGGGAAGATATAAGACAACTGTTTTTTTCCAGATTCATCGTATCGGATAAATCAGAAGTCGAAAGAAAATGAACAAGTAAATGAGAACAACCAATTTAAAATGAGTGAGCTTATCTAATCGTTGCCCATATAAAGCATACCCTCAGAAAAATAATACACTACAGATAGTATTAGTATATGTTTGTTCTCGTTTCTTTCTTTATTCACACTTATATTCAAGTGTGTCGTTAATCAAAGCTTTATCATTCCTTTTGTTTCATTTGGGTTTTTTCCTGGTGCCCTTTTGTTTTTTCCTTTACTATCTTCAGAGTGTGGTTGTAGGTGTGTGTGAGTGGATGTTGATGTGGATGAGAGTGCTGGTAAATAGAAGACTCACACCCACTCCGCACACCACATCCACCCACACACTCACCCTCACCCAAAACCACACCCAAAGCACTTTCCCGCTTATGGGGGGATATTGCTTCTTTCATCTTCGCTTATTATTTGAAAAAAACAGAGTTATCATGCTCGGCAATCGCGTCTTAGCCCCTATGCTCTTGTACCTTTAACTCGCTTAGAACGCTTTGGTGTTTCGCTCGGTCCACTAGTGGACATATCTATCCCCAGCGGTGGTCTTATGTGTGCCATTTTTTGGTATGTCTTTATTATTTTTCTTGAGAATAATTTGTTTTCTACTTTCACTTCAATTTTATTATAATCAATGATCTATCTAATCATTAAAATGCATCCACAAGAAACTTATCTACATGACTGACAACTAGTCTAATGCATTGTTGCTTTTTACTTGAATATGAAGTCGACGAAAAAACCTTGATAAACATTGCTATCATTTGTTTGTTGAGTTCCTACGATAAGAATGACGACGACTCTCACAGCTCTTCACTGTAGTCTTGAGGGTGTTGGTGTGGATGTGGGTGTGGGTGTGGGTGTGGGTGGCGGTGTGAGTGTGGGTGTGTGGGTGTGGGTGTGGGTGTGGGTGTGAGTGCGGGTGCGGGTGCGGGTGTGGGTGTGTGGGTGTCGGTGGACGTGGGTGTGGATGGGTGTGGGTGTGGGGTGTGAATGTGTATTTAGAGAAGACCAACTCCACCCCACCCACACCTCATACTCACACCCACACACCCTCAAGCTACACCCCACATCTACCCACATCCACACTCACCCGCACCCACACATACACTCACCCACACTCTGTTTTCGAGATCGACTTCGAGTTCAAATCGAGTCGAGCCCAAAATTTTCGAGCTCAAACGATTCGAGTTTGGTACATGTCTAATGACAGGCCTATAAAAGAATTGCCCACGTAAGCGATCTTTTATATGAGCGGCGCGGCGTGTAGGCGCGTCGCCCCCCCCCCCCCCCCCCCACCCCGCAGAACCACGACCAATGCTCTTTTTTGTGTACACAGTGAGGGCTACCTTTATCTCATGTTCTGAAAGCACTGAAAAGAAAGACACGCAAGTTGCCACTGCCAAGTTTGTATTATCTGTAGATATAAAATGCGTAATCGGACGAATTTTTAGTAGACTCACTGGAACAATTATTTGATGCACACTAGACATCATTTCTTGGACTGATATAGCAGTTCAAGTGGCTGTCCCTGGTTCGACTTTAGAGATCCATCTATTACCTCTAAGATTGCTATAGTACTCTTGATTCTATCTATAGTTCTTAAAAATCTACAGATAATATAACATCATATAGAAAAAGTATTGACAAAAATATGGAAGAACGGACGTAATTCGAAAATATAAAATGCTGCTATCGTTTCCGAGAGAAAGGGTAAACCGGATGGACTCACGAGGGAAGGTCCCCAACTGATCAATCGCTTGTGCGTCGAGACTATGTGCATTATGTAGGTATGGATCAGCTATGAATACCCTAAAAAAAGTTTGGACTGCTAGTTTGTTGGTAGGAAGATACTGCACTTTTACCGTATGCTTTTAAATGAATGCCGTGGTCCCCCTCAGGGGAACACCAGAAAAAATGATTTTCGAATTTCTACTTGAAACTTTACGTAGAAGCAGACCTTACTGAGAATAGTATTTTGTGAAAGTTTCAGATTTTTTTGCTGTTGCTATCCGTCGATACAGATATGATAACTTCATTCGGATAAATCAGAAGATTTCATGCTCTCATTTCAGGATAGGAACAAATCAAAAGATCTGAAACCTTCACAAAATACTATTCCCAGTAAAGTCTGTTTCTAGGTAAAGTTTCCAGTGGAAATTCGAAAATCATTTTTTCTGGTGATCCTGAGGGGGACCACGGCATTCATTTAAAAGCATACGGTAAAAGTGCAGTATCTTCCTACCAACGAGCTAGCAGCCCAAACGTTTTTAGGATATTCATAGCTCATTTGTATCTACATAATGCGCATAGCCTCGACGCAAAAGCGATTGATCATTTGGAGACCCTCCCTCGTCAGCTATACACGTCTCGATCTATACCGTGGAGATAGATAAAAGATCTTCTGCTTTCGAGTAGCAAGTCTTTTAAAGTATTCAGTATTTGATTTGCAAAATTCTTACATTTTTGAACCTATAAAAGATATACTTGTCACTTGATAATTTTTCTGAACAAAATCGAAAAACTACAATTTCATGGTAATTGTACAGCCACACCTACACCCTGATGATTCCTATAGCCGGGATGAAATTAAGATATTGGAAACTAAATCACATTCTAAAGATAGGGATTGATGTGTTTTTAAATTCATTAATTTATACACTTTATCAAGACGTGGAAGGTGAATTTAGTAATATACGAGGAATGCATGAGAAATTATAAAGGAAAATTGGATTGTTAATTGATTAAAATAATATTAATGTTAAGTTAGTTTTTGAAAGCAAGATTCATTAAGGAAAAAGAGAAAAAATATGTTTATTGTTTATTTGTTTAATACTTTTGATATAACTCAGCGCTATTGAGCATAACACTTGCATTGACTCCACCCGTAACTAACACTTTTCCATTGGATAAAACAGATGCTGTATGGAACTCTCGAGCAGAACCCATATTGTCAGTGTTTGTCCACATTCCTGTTGATAGATCATATAACTCAGGGCTATTCAAAATACTACCATTACCGTATCCACCAGCGACTAATACTTTTCCATTGGCTAAAACAGATGCTGTGTGCATATATCGACCAGTGTTCATATTGCCAGTGTTTGTCCACATTCCTGTTGATGGATCATATAACTCAGCGCTATTCATTATATCAATTATATCGGCTCCACCAGTAACTAATACTTTTCCGTTGGTTAAAATAGATGCTGTATGCTGCTGTCGACCAGTACTCATATTTCCAGTGTTTGTCCACATTTCTGTTGATGGATCATATAACTCAGCGCTACTCAAATCAAAATCTGTACTGGACCCACCAACAACTAATACTTTTCCGTTGGTTAAAATAGATGCTGTATGCCACTGTCGACCAGTACTCATATTTCCAGTGTTTGTCCACATTTCTGTTGAGGGATCATATAACTCAGCACTATTCTGAAAACTATCTGTACCTGACCCACCAGCAACTAATACTTTTCCATTGGCTAAAACGGATGCTGTGTGGAACTCTCGAGGAGTCCTCATATTGCCAGTATTTGCCCACGTTCCTGTTGATGGATCATACAACTCAGCGCTATTCACAGTACTACCTGGAGCGTACCCACCGGCAACTAATACTTTTCCATTGGCTAAAACAGATGCTGTGTGCATATATCGACCAGTGTTCATATTGCCAGTGCTTTTCCACATTCCTGTTGATGGATCATATAACTCAGCGCTATTCAAAATACTACCTGTACCTAGCCCACCAGCAACTAATACTTCTCCATTGGGTAAAACAGATGCTGTATGTTGGGTTCGAGCAATATTCATACTGCCAGTGTTCGTCCATCCTATGAGCACAAATTTCTTTAATTCAGTTTGAGAAAGACGCATATTGTTAAAACGTTTAAAACGCTCAGGTATGGATGGGAAACTATAGATTTCACCGAATGAAAAATGATTCTGACATGGTTAATATGAACTCTGCCTCCACTGTGTCTAAAACAAAAGTTTTCTATTTATGAAACAAAATTTTCTAAGGCATCGCTGTTCGTGTAATAAAGAAGATGTCTTACGGTTAAAGAAAAGAAAGGAAAGATATTACCAACAGATCAACTTCAGTAAAAAAAGATCGGTTTTGATGAAAGAAATTGATATATTACCTGGCGTTGGTGTTCTGGTGGTCGTTGTTGAAGTTGTTGCTAAATGCAAACATTTGTATTCAACAAAATTGAGATGAACATATATTTGTTCAAGGGTAGAAGTTAATATTTTTCTCCAATAAAGAAAATTGCCTGCTATTTAGATATTGAAGTGATTAAGATAACAATAGTAATCAATAAAAACAAGATTAATTAATCAAAACTGCTCATAATATCTTCTTTTATCGCTCTGTTTAAGCAAGTAGATACTTTTGAAAGAAATTAACGCCCATAATATGTCTTTTCATTGAAAAAAATTGGATGTTTCTCCGATAAAATCAAGACATGAAATAAGCTTATTAATTTTTACGAAAATTTGAGAGTAATTATTAGTAGTTAGAAGTTCTTTTTCAATTTTTGTAAAATCTCAATACTCATTTTGGTACGAAATAGATGAATATATATTCTCCCCAGATCTAATACTCTAAATGAATTTGTAAAGTAAAATGCTTCTTCTGTCTTGTTACTAATCACGGTCAATGTTTTGTAAAACCGCTTTCGTCTTTTCCATATAACATTCAATACAATGAAAATTTCTAAGACACCTATTAAATATAAAATAAAATTCGAATGAAGGGCTTCCATTTTGCATAATATGTACGAAATGAAAAAGAATTGGGTTTTCGTCTGTTTGACTGCTGTAGGACAAAAGAGCATGAGATAAAGCCCTAAAAGTATTTTGCCTCTTTTCTGAAACAGGAAGATCTTATATTTTTCAACTAGAGCTTTAAATTTTTCAACACGATCTTTCTGTTCAGAAACATTTGTTAGTAACGATTCTGGATATTATTTGAACGGAAGTTTTTGTCCAAGGCAGAAAAAGGAAATTAATTGTGAAGTCAAGGTTTTGAGACTGTCTATGAGCCATATATATAACAAAAAAAGGATGAGTAGTGTTTCTTATATTTAATTCATTCTAAATAGTGCATTGTAACTTCTAATACGTTTGTCCTGGTTTCATTGCAAAATGTGCTTCCCTAACATTCATAATGGATCTGAAGAATGAAAAATGAATCTCAATATCCGACGAGCTTGAAGGATGTCTGTCATTTACTTTTTGTCTACTGGATGTGGGTATTGTGAGTGGGAATGATATTCCTGTCGTTTACTCACACCCACACCCTTCAAGGTCTTATAATCAAATCTACTGGGACAAGTTATACGAGAGTAGTGACAGATCACAGACATTACACGCTTGAAAATCAACATATGCCCCTTCAAAACAGTGGCAGGTTTTTATGGGAGCAAAGTCTTCCTTTGAAACGTCTTTTACCACTTAAGAGCCAAACTTCTTAAACTGCGTTCTTTGCATATCGAATCGCGCTTTTCTTTACCCGCAAAACATGCTTTTTTATACCAAAAGGGAGCTAAAAGCATCTTAGCAACGTTTACTTTTCGTTGCAACAAAGTATTCTTGTCTGTCTTTTTCATCCCTTCCTTTTCAGTGGATGAGATTATTGTTGTCCATATTTTTGTCAAGATATGATTAAACCCACCGAAACACTACGAGACCCAATGGGGAATCTGCGGATTCCGCATTTCCAGAATTCCTGCATTTCCATGAGATTCTCATGGGATTCCTCAGATTCTAATGCAATTTTCGGAATTCCATGATCTCCAAGAAAACCTCGGAATTCTAAGAAAACTCCTGGAAGCACAACGGATTATCAGGAATTTCATGGAATTTTCAAGATTCCGCAAGATTCGTGGCACTTTCATGCGCTTCCGAAATTTCCATGAGTTTCCAGAAATTTTATCATACCAATTTGCATTCTAGAAATCCTTGTTTAATCTCTGTTATCCTGTTTGCAGTTCCGAAAATCTCGTAGATCTCACGTTGAGGGCTTCACTACCTTACTATCCAGCTAGACTGTCCGTATTAAACTACTGAGGAAAAGTACTCCCTCTTTGATAATTGTAAACGCTTAACCTACTTGGAGGAGTGTGGATGTGTGGGTGTGTGTTTCTATTGTTTCCACATCCACACCAACACCCTGGTGGAAAGAAAATATGAAACAGAAACACTTGAAAAATGTTTCGGTACGCTCAGCTTTCAGATTTTCTAACTGATAAACATGTATCACATGCTCTTTTGTTTTCTCCTTAATTCACGTAAGAAGAGAAAGCTCGTGTAATGCCAATATATGGTTCGCTAAAGTTAGATATTTCGTCATTCCAGCTTGCAATTTGTTTCATCCGAAACTATTTCTTTATATTCTCAATCAAAACTAGAGATTTTTGCGATTTGTCAAGACTTTCACAATATTGGTTCTTATTTAGCTTTTGATGCACGGATTGTGAAAAGAATGTGATGTCTTATTTAATAATAACTTATTTCCAAAGCCTTCACATTGCACTGTAAAAAAAATATGTACTTTCATAAACCCTCCAAAAAGGCTTTGTAGGTGTCGAAAAACTTCCAAATGCGTTGAAATGCTCAAAAAACGACTCTTAAGATCTACCAAACCTTAAAAGGACCTGACCGCAGATACACGGTCGGAACCATCTCCTACGGAACTTGAAAAAGGTTTCGTAGGAGATGGTTGCGACCGCGTATCCGCGGTCAGATCCTTTTAAGGTTTCGTAGATTTTAAGAATCGTTTTTTTGAGCGTTTCAACGCATTTGGAAGTTTTTCGACACCTACAAAACCTTTTTGGAGGGTTTAGGAAAGTACCTATTTTTTTTACAGTGTGTATTCTTAGAGGAATGGGCTTTAAGATTGAATGAATGAATGAGTTGGTATGTGTAATGTATAAACACGAATCATAATTTCAGTGGTTCTTAAACATCTCTGTCACATATTTTTGGCATTTCCACTGGATTCTCGCAATTCCCATGGGATTACCGTAGGATTACGGGATTCAGTGGCGGCGGAGCCATTAGGCTTGTGGAGGCTGTAGCTTCCCCTGAAAATAGGTAGGGGAGGCTTGGGGAGGCTCATATTCTGAAAAAAAATAAACAGATCTTAGCATGGATTTATATTTAGCATGCGAAAATTCTTTGAACAATAGTATGTTCAACCTCATATTAGATAGCACGATAAGCGGCACACCAATTGCATTTAAGAAAGCTCAAGTCTTAGTGAAAAACCAAGAAGAACATCTGAGAGAGACTCAATATTTAATAAAACTTTAGGAACGTCATTCCGAATTTGAGGGTGAATGTCACAGAACGTCACCAACATAGCTTATATGGCATGTATCTTCGCATGAACAAATGCTAAAATCTTGATTTTTTTCAAAGGATACGTTGTCGACAGTGTCTGAAATAACTATTAAAAAGTCTCATTAGTTTAATGTGTGAAATAATATCCGTTTTTTGCATCTGTTATCCTAAAAAAAAATGATAAAGATATGGATTTTTATATAGATATGTGATTAAATTCTTCACAATATTCATAGAAAAAGGTTTTCCTGCTTGATGATAATAAATTTGGAGAAGAGAAAGAAAAACTGTATCACACGTTCTAATTTTTCACGATAACAGCAAACTGAACGCTAGTAAAAAGGCCGAATTTTTATCAAAACCAAGTTTAATATATTAAATCACTACTAAATGCAATGGTAATACCAGAATGATACGTTTAGTGTTTGAAGATCGTCTTAAAGACTTAAAAGTGAACAGTCAGACAATTACTCATTTAAATACTGGAGGAAATTTAATTTAGAAGGGTGAAAAATATACTATCTTGCACGTCTTTGTTTTCAGTTCACTCAAAATCAATTAAGACAACTCAAGAGAACATTTTGCTTCTTCAAAAACAGATTCAAATTTTCAAGATTTTTGTGTGAAAAATTATGTATGGAAAATATTTTTATTAATTTCAACATGATACAACATAGCAATGTTTTATATATCCTATCTTTCACTGTTCTAAGAACTCATCAGGACAGGTGGACAAGACGTTGTGATGCATTATTGTAGAGAATTCAACAACAGAGTCTATATTTCATTTTTTCGAAACTTTTCTGAAAGTTCCTGTACTTAGGTACTTCTTTCATCGTCAACTGAACGAAATTGAGGCAAAACGAGCATATGACACCGAAGATACACACTAAATTTAAAGGTGTCGCAGTTATGTGTCGTGCACTCCAGCACAAAAATGTGTCCTGCTTAGTATGTGTCGTATATGAATTTGTCGCGTTCTGTCTGCCGACTATTCGTTCACCATTCTATTATGCATACATAGCGATATATAAACAACGTGGTTGAACATACGAAAGATAGATTTTCAAAATATTCTTTTTTCTAAATTATTTCTCGATCATTTTTTTTATCGAGAAAATGCTAATCTCGATCCATGATCGAGAGAGAACTACCCTGAAGCGGTCTCCTGCAAATCGGACCAACTCGAGATCGGACGGATCTCAGGATCTGACCTGCTTGAGTTTTCAGAATAGAAATAATTGAATGGAATTAAATTGAAAAAAAATCGAAATATGCTTTGCCAAAAGAACCAATAGAAAATGTGTCGCATGTGTCGCACAAAATGTGTCGTGGCCTTGCGGAAGAAAATGTGTCGCAGTGAGCTCCTCGTGTCGCACTTTAATGTGTCGCAAATCACGATACATGCGACACATTTTAACTTAGTGTGTAAAAGTAGACAAGACTTCAGATGACGAGCATCTGAAAGATGAACGCTTATTCTTGTAAATCATGGATTTTTAGTTAAGCTATATTATGTTCTATGCTATGAAATAGAGAAATTTTTTAATTAAAATGAATCCTGGAAATTCCAGAAAAAAAATAAACCACGAAGGATTCTCAACTTTCATAGAACATCTTTCGATAATGCCCCTAGATTATATCAGACGCCTATAGAAGGGTATATATTTCAAATAGATGCTGTTCAAAAGCACATTGAGACATCCCATATCCCTTGATAAAAGTTAAAGTGGAAAAGCTAGAAAATATCCCTCCCCGAGCATCACCTTCCTATCATTCCTAAGAAGTTTTGAGCCTCCCATAGATTAGAATCGCTCCGCCGCCTCTGACCGGATTCCCATTGGATTTCAGGATTTTCTTGGGATTCCCATGGGATTTGGAATGCTGAGAATGCGTCAATGCCCCCTTGCCCGCACCGACACCCCACGCTCGTATTCACACTCTTTCGTTAAATGTTGGAGTTGTCAGAACAAGGCGTATGTTCCATGTCTAGATAGAACAAAGTACTTACCAATACATCGTCGATTTGGGCAAATGTTGCTTATGCAATCCGATCGCACCCTACACATTTCACCATTGCCACACTTCTTTCCTCCAACAGTACATATACCACCACAATCGACATCAGTTTCTGGTGGATCTTTCTTACGATTGACACAAATCGAAGCTACACGAGCAAAATGAGTGTTCGGTTTTTTTAAACACAATAATACACATACCCACACATCTACGATTTGAGCATACGTTGCTTTTGCAATCAAACGCTTCCTTACAGAACTGACCATCTTTGCATTTCTTTCCTCTTTTTGCACATATGCCGCCACAGTCAACATCCGTCTCATCTTGATTTTTACGTCTATCGGCGCATGTCAGAACTAGGAATCAAAAAGATTCGTTAGTTGCATAATAGATGAAAATGTATTTCAAGATATTTTCTGATTCGAGCTTACGGTGCTTGAAATTTTGATTCAATAATTATACTCATATCGTATTCTTTTTCAAATCTGTATTTTCTGAAATCAATTTTTATATTGATTTATGATGTTTTCGGTTTATGAATTGAAATGATCTTTGTGCGAAAGGGTTTCCTCTCAAAATCGGCTACAGTTACATATATTCTATCGTTTAGTCTGAATGAGTAAATCACTCGTGAGCTGAGGCTGTCGCTAATGAGTTTCGATAGTCTTCTTCATCTCTGGGACATTCAGGTGGTAGGAGGAATCTATTTTTCCATTATATGAAATTCATTGCTATGACTACCTTTATTGATTAGTGTTAAATGATGGAATAGAAACGAGTTTGCAAGTTTTATCTTCACAGCTTAATTTTATATGGCAAAGTATATGCTAAGAAATCGAATAAGAATCTTTGCGAATGTACCTTAAACTCAGTTGTAAACGTAGTCTAGATACTGTGTGCTGATAAATATATTTATCTGTTTTTTTTTATAGCAAAGAAAGCTTTTGATCGTTTTCGACTGTCTTACGTTGTATGCCGAAGATTGATCCAGAGCTCTAGAAAAAATTTCCTTTTAAGAAAATTGTAACGTGTGATATGCAGATGTTATCGCCGCTTTATTGCATTCTCAATATAGTAAATAAAACTGTCGAAAGGAATTCACATAGATGTTGCTTTAGGAAAGAGACAGCATATAATCCGGAGTTGAACAGTTCATTCGTATTCCTCTAAGAACCAGAAACACTCAAATTTATTTTTGTTGAGATTTGTTGGATATGAAGGTTTAATCTAGGAAGTAATAATACATTATGACAAACGATAGCTAAGGCCTTTGTCTAAAGTTCGTCCAATGGAAATACAAATGATTTTACTTGTTTCTATGACAAGACAATCATTTGAATCGATCTAATTGCAAGACTTTTTCGAAAATTAGGGTTCTATTATTTCTAATAAAAAATGGTTAAGACAGTATTCTATATGAATTTAAACCTGAATTTGTCTTCGAATAATTAAGTACAACCGTTGACTTCAATTCTATTGATTAAACTGTTGGTTTTTTTTCGATGAAAAGTTATTATCGGATTTTTTAAAAAGTAGTCTCCACTATTTTTTGAATAACTCTCGATCGCTTATAGCTGTCGAGCTCTGGTTTTCGCCATTAGAAAGAGCAAATGTGGGGACATCTATCCATATAATATTCATCTGATTTGAGTAAGTTTTTCATGAACGCTTTTGACCGAACATCTTTCTCATTGTTCATCTTCATGAGTTTTCAGAGCAAGCTTTGCTAAAATCACATCAAATTCTAGTCCAAAACGACCTTGATTTCTGGTGAAATCTTTAAATCTCTATATAATTAATTTAAACCAATACTGTAAAGTTATGGTTTTAAACTATGAAAATTTTTCTAGGAATGAAAGTCTTTTTGGACTAGAATTCGGTTTAATTTGAGCGGAGATTTCTCTGAAAACTAATTAAATGGATAACAAAAAAGATGTTCGTTCAAAAAAATTCATGAAAAATTTATTTAAACCTTATGAATTTTATATAGATAGATGTCCGCTCACTTGCTTCTTCTAATGGTGACAACTCGAGCTCGATAACTCTATGTGATTTAGACTTATTCAAAAACTAATGAAGGCTATTTTTTTTTAAATTCCAGATTTAGTTACGAATCGACACAATAT
>CAJNOP010001139.1:18976-49062 GCA_905250075.1 Rotaria sp. Silwood1
GAATGCATGAAAAGATGTTTGGCATCAGCTTACAAAATTTCCATTACATAAACCAAACGTAGTGTGGGTAATCTATTCATACACATGAACATCAACATTTACACTACTCATCCACATTCTATTCTATGATAAAATGAGAATTAGAATAACTCTATGGAGAAAACGAACTCAGTGTTCCAGCAGTTTATATCGCCTTTTTTGCTACGTTTGGTGCTGCGGTAAGTCTAAAGAATGATAATATCCATTTTCAATATCAAGTCTTTGTCATTTCTATTATCTAGACATAGCATTTATTATTATTTGAATTATCTGTAGAAAATCTTTATGATCCTATTCTTCCAATAGAATGTATAGGTAATGATACTGTTCGAGCGAAGACGTATTTTATTGTTTATAGTCGATTTTTATCGACGAATTTTTTTCTCGAATTACAATCCAATCAAGATGCTCATTGTCTTTTATGTAATCGTTATTTTGAATTATTTGCTCAATATAATCATCGACGAGATCTAAACCTATGGATTAAACCATTCTAGAAAATAAATATTGAGAAAGACTTGAAGCTGAAAAATATTTCAAAATAAACTTTTCTATCATACACATAAAAAAATTAGCCGATTATAAACAAATAATTAATAATATACACTCAAAATCTAAACCATAGACTAAATTACAAATTTATATATCTCAAATAACTACTATAATTGACGACATTCATTGTAAGACTGAATTAGGCAATCCAGAATCGACTCAATTACTTCAACAATTTAAGTCATCTTCATGTTCTCTTTCATCGAACTTTTACTCAATTAATTGAATTAGAAGAGTTTTATACGATCACATTAAAACAATCATATGAACGAGGATATGGGTTAGAGTCCTATGGGAACAACTTTTTTCCTGACTAAATTTTTACCTTCTTGTTACCGTTTTCCGTTTCCCGTAACGCTTTTAGAGTTCCTTATGATGATTCATTGTTCATACTTCAAGAAACTATCATTATCTGATATCAACCTATCACAGCATCACCTTTTTTAGAATGTAACTTAGATCGATGTAAGCTATACTACCATGTAAAGAAATTTCAGAAATAATGAAATAATCGATTATAATCATACAATTATTATCAAACATTTTAATTGATATAATCACACAGAAATCATTTCCAGCTAAAGTGCTTGATTAGAGTTGTATGATTATAACCGATTAAAACTCGATTATTTGATGATTTTTGAGGAAATTTCTTTTGCATGGGCTTACATTGAATTTATCTATTGTCGATATTATCAATCTGAACTGCTTTGTGAGTCTGGATGTCGATGTGAGATACGAATATTCTGTTAACACCCACTCACACCCTCAGATGATTTCTCTCAATATTTCTTACAACAACGAATTAATAAAAAGTTTTGTAAGTTCTGTTTGTAAAACATTAGATCCAAGATAGACCAAAATAAAATGAATTCAGTATTTCGATTTAATCATCTCCATGAATAAAATACAGTTGCGAAGGTAAACACGAAACATTCTATGTAGTATTCTTTTTGTCGTCTATAGCTGACACCTATCATCTATTCACTTTGTTACACTCAAATATTTGTTTTTATGAATAAAATCTAATATTAATTTTAATAAAAATCACTGACAAACAAAACAGAATATTCAAATGGTATTGCACAAATAGACAAAAAAAATGTCCGAGAAAAAATTTTAAGCAAAAATAAATAAACGATGTTTTCCATTTCGTTTATAATCAGTAATAAGAAGTCCACCATCATGAGTCAATGCTAAACCATGAACACCTTGAAAATTAAATAAAGGATTTACTTCCTGATCTAATATAAGTTTAATATCACCATTTGCATCAAAGAATTGTACACGATTATTATCATGATCAGCAACAATTAAATGACCATTTGCATCGATACATACTCCAAATGGACAACTAAATTGACCTGGTTCATTACCAACTTCACCTAATTTATAATGATAATTTCCAAAACAATCAAATACTTGAATACGATGATTCAATTGATCAGATACAGCAACACGATTGCCTGACACAGAAATAAAATGTGGATAATAAAATTGACCTGGATTTTCACCTTCATAACCCCATTCTAGTAAAAAACGACCATCAGTATCAAATTTTTGTATTCGATTATTCATTTGATCACATATATACATATTTGATAATGAATCTGTCGTAATTCCTAATAGATAATAAAGATTTATCCACTGAATTTTTTATTTTTCAGAAATTTATCTTACCCCATGGTACATTAAATTCACCTGGTTTTGAACCATGATCTCCAATAGATTTAAGTAAATTAAGTTCATTATCAAGTATAAGTAAACGATTATGTTCTGTTACAAGTATACGACCATATTCATCAATATGTACACCTTTTGGTCGATTAAATGGACGTGATAAAATTTGTTTTTCACTTCCTAACAATGAAATTATTTTAACACATTGATTTTGTTGATCGGCAACATAGATAAGACCTGTTTTTGATACTGCAATACCTGATGGACAACAAAATGAAATTTTATCATTATCATCACCAATAATACGAGGTAGACGACGAAATTTTGAATAATCAATAATAATACCATTACGTTTTTTTTCATTAGTAATTATAGATGGTGATAAATCAAGAACATCCTATTGAAAAATAAAACTTCTTTTCTTTTTCATCATAATAACAAAAATTTTCTTACAGGAATCAAACGTGTATGTTGATATGAAATTTCACATATATCTGGTTTTTCATTATTCAAGGGTATACTAAAATGAAAAGTTTTATATACATATATGTTAAAGAATCAGCATACCTATTCTCTTTTTTTTCTTCAATAGAGTCAATTTCATTAAAATTTTTCTTTGTATCAATAGATAATAATCGTTCTCGAATTAAATCTTTATTTGGACGTGGAGGTACTGGTGGTGGTGGTGGTGGTGGTGGTGGTATTATATTTGTATTATAGACATTTTGATGTTGATGAGATATCGTAGAAGTTGATTGTTTCACTGGAGAACGTATAAAATTATTTGAATCAGATCTATTTTGATTCGATACATCATTCGTTTGTGGAAGAATAGGATAAAGATTATTTGAAGAATTAATTGGACGAGTTTGAAAAGTACAAGGAGTTTCTAAAGAAGATCAATCATTCCTATAAACAATTATTCTTCTATTTTAGAGATTTAAATAAAACCTGTTCGAAAACAATTAAGTTTTTTTCCTGCAACAATTTGAATTTGTTCTATTAATTTATCAATTTTTAAATCAATATTCACATCAGTTGTATCACGAAAATCAATCCATACAAGTCCAGCAATGACTAATCCAAGCCATGTTGATGGTTCCCAATCACGTATTAAACGACATGGAATTATTGGAACACGTCGTTTGTCAGCATATAATAATTCTTTTTCACAATTACGTGAAGTCTGATATTTTGGTGTCATAAAACAACAAACAACAGCAGCATTTTCAATTCCATCTGCCATACTATGTTTAAAAAAGCAAAAAAAGAAACTTGATTCAATATCAAACTTAAGAAAAAAATAATAAAATACCTTTGAAAAAGATTAAAACTAATTCCACCATGAATATCCATCCATACGGGTATATTTTTTGATTTAAGTACTTTATAAATTTTTGAAACTAATTCTTTATTATCCCAATGATAACTTAACATAACATGTAAACCATGTTCAGATGACATTTATCAATGATTTAATTACACAACAAAATATAAATCTCTAGAGAAAAAAAAACAAACAAACAAACAAACATATACACCTGTTCGTAATATGATTTTCTTTTGTACAAATCGTTTGTTTCGTTTCAAATCAATCCGTTTTGATAATAAGAGAAAGAATAATGAAGGCTTCTCTATATTTTTTTTTCTTTCTGTCATTTCTTTTCTTGTGTGTTGCACGAAGCATAATGAATGAACAAGCAAAACGAATCAATCTTCTCTTGTATTAGAAGAGAGAGATGGCTGTAACGAAGACAAAAAAGAATGGAAGCTTGAACCATTCATGATAGTTCTAATAGCAAAAATATGAAGAGAAAGAGAAAAGTTTCTATTTCTCATCATTGATCAAAAAAAAAAAACAAACGATCTTCAGTAATTAAATTATTTGTATGAATAATATTGAACATGATCGATGGGTGAAGACTACAAACATATATATATAACGATTAGATTATATCGAATATTCTAGTGAAATGAACGGAAATTATGCTTCTTTTTTTTTGCAACAATAAGAAAAATAAACTATGATAATATTTTCTAGAAAAGTTCATCATGAATGATGATGATCGATCATTTTCAACCATCATTCTAATTATTCTATCAACATGTGTAATATGATCATGAAGCAAATATTGACTTATTGTCTTTGTCTTTTTCATATACCGATATCTGAACATATTAAATATGTTCTTTTTCTTTTTCTTTCTATCACATATAGATCTCGAATTTTTTTTTTTTTTCAAAAAAAATTATTTCTTCATAAATCACTAGTAAATTCAAGTTCGATTATGAACTCATTCAACTGCATTCGTCCGAATAATTATTCTTCTTTATACTACTTCACATATCTTACCTATGTATGTCAATATAAGACTAGAGCTTTTAATGCTTTCAGTTGGTATATATATTTTGTTTATCTAACCTCAATATGATTTTTCAATGAGTACTACAAGCATCAGAATAAACAATGAACGATTTCTTTGTTTTTTCTTTCAAAAAGAAAAATGATAGGTGAACCTATTAAAAATACAAACCTTTAAATGATGAATGAACAAGAGAGGCGTTGATCATTTGAATGCATTAAATATATACGTGTGTCAATACATCACATGTTTAAATGAGAGAACATGTACACATAATAACATGCAAACATTTTTTATGATCTCCTTTGGGGGACATTTTTATTAAAATATTTTAAATTGTATACATTTGTTTTTGTAAATTATTTATGATATATTCATATAAAATTTATTTTGAATTGAATTATATGTAAGTCTCATTAATCGATTAATGAGAAATCAATAGTATTAATCTGTGATAGACTATGTTCATTTCTCATTCCTCATGTATGTTATATGGATATAATTTTTTTATATCGTAGTCATCTGTATGAACCATTAAACGGTAATTGGTGGATGTACTTTTTGTGTTTTTAACACTAACTTAATTTGAAAATATATTGATAGTATTTCATCATTTCTATGAATGACTGATTGATTATTTATATTCAATGTAAAATATTAAGTAGTTTGAAAAGAATTTTTTAAAACTAATTGCTAATGATCGAAGAGATATTCAATACGATGCTATACAATAGTGATTAAATCAAGAGAATTTTCACTTGCTGATAGAGAAAGTTTGTTTGTTTTTTTAAGCAATACATAAAATAGAATTTATGTGAAATACAGTGAGAGCTCAAAAAAGCATGTACATTTTTGTTTTTATGCATAAACGAATAATAATGATACTCTGAAAATTGTCTCTCATATCGGACTTTGTAGAGATTTTTTTCGTTGATCATTTTGGTAAAAAAATGTTTTTGATTTTCATTGAGTTATGACGATGTTATAGTCAAAATACTAAACATTGTAATATAAAGTAGAGAAAAAAGTTTAGCACACTTTTAGTATTTGGCTAATTTTTACGTTATTTCACAACATCTGAAAGATGTTCTATATATCATTCGACGCAGAATTTAATGGGCTACATTTTGTTAACAAGCACTTACACTTATATTGCAGTTAATTAATAATAATTAGCAATTATTTAATAAAATTTTGATTTTTTAAAAATTCCAACTCTTTCATATGAAAGCGCATAAAAAACTGAACAAAACTCTATAATTACTATTTGAAAAGTAACGAATTTAGTGAGTGATTTTCAGAGTATGTTCAGTTGAAAATTAGATATAGTATGTATTACAATGTTTAGTATTTTGACTATAACATCGTCATTACTCAATGAAAATCAAAGCCTTTTTTTTACCAAAATGATCAGCTCAAAAAAAGCTCTACAAAGTCCGATATGAGAGAAAATTTTCCGAGTATCGTTATTATTCGTTTATGCGAAAATGTACATGCTTTTTTGAGCACTCCCTATAAGTCATTGATGATTTTAAATATCTATTTGATTTGATAATTTTTTTTTTTCTTCACTTCAAATTTTTCATTCAATTCCCAAGAAGACTTGACACAACAACAATAGCAATAAAAATAGATGCACAAGCAAAAAAAAAGAAGAGAATAAAATAACAACACTGTATTTAAATGACAGTAATAAAACAAATAAATAAAAATGTTTAGCATATTATTTTAGTTTTTCTTTTACATTTCTTTCATTTTAGCCATTAAATCTTCAATTGTTATATCATCATCTCGTGTTGTACTTGCAGCTGATGTTTCATTATCTGATGTATCAATTTGTGAATCATTTTTTATTTTCGGAATATATTGATATTTAATTTGATCAAGTGAAACAGTTCCATTTGATGATGATGTTAATTGAATACGATTTTTATCAATAAGATTTTCATTTGGAACATCAATACTATCACTAACAAGTTCAATACCTAATGATAAATATTATTAGTATAATTTTTAAAATGTAATTTACTATAATAAATTTAAAAACTACTATAAAATATAATTACCCCATTCATTTGATTCATGTACGACTTCAGTATTTATTGATGGAACATTTTCTTCAATAACAACAGGATGTAATTGATGTTCTAATTGTCTTTTACGACAATATGAATCATCACAATCTTCATTAGGTTTTAATGTTAATATCTACAAATTTATTTTTTAATATTCGAACAAAAAATTCAAATAAAAAAAAAAAAATTTTACTAGAAAATGATCATCAAGTGCATTATAACCAATATAATTTGAAATACGACCAAATTTAAGTAAATATCTAAATAAAGATAAAATAGAAATTTCCTTTTTTTATCGTAACAAAAAAAATACAAACTTAAGTGTATTTTGTACAAGAAAACCAGCAACAATACCCATTGTTGTTGGAAGACTTGCAGCACAAACACCTTCACGTTTTAATGTACTTTCATCAATATTACTAGCAAGAATTAATGGTGGAGCACACTAAAAATTAATTTATTTTATTTCATAAAAAATCAAAACAATCTCTTATATATATATACATACAGCAAAACAAGCAGTTTTTCCTGGAACAATTAATTGTATATGACCACTAACAGCATTTTCACTTACACCTGATTCCATCCATGTTTGATCAAGTTCATTACATGCCTAGAAAAATAAAATAAAATAAACTTTATTTTATTTGATAATATTTACTGTATTAATTGTCATTCTTGCACCAAAATTATCAACACAACTAAGTACAAGATCAACATGACCTGAATTATTTTTATTACCAGTTCTAAAGATATTTCAATGTATACTATTTATATTCGATTATATTTTTCATAATTTTACCGAATTTTTTCCATAAATAATGGAAAATTTTCTACTTTAGTTATATTCATATTATATGATTCAATAATTACATCAGGATTAATAAATCTTAATTAATATATATATATACATTTATCATATAAATATAATAATATATTTATACCTTAATGTATCAGCAGCGGCTTCAACTTTACTAAGACCAGCTTGATGAGGTTGATAAAATAAACGATTCATATTGGCTAATTCAACTTTATCATAATCATAGAGTAATAACTAAAAATATAAGATAGTAATCAATATTGTTTAATCTATTATTTTCTTTTATATAAACAGTGGCGTAGTCACGGGTAGGGCCATTACCCATGAATTTATTGAGCTATGCAATGCTTGAACAGTTGTTGCCCATAGATATTTTTGAAATCATAACGATTGCCCTTACGAGGAAACCTCTCCAGGTGTAAAATCGCTTTTCGCTCGAGACTATTGTCGCCAGATAGGTCTTAGCGAGTAGTAAAAATGTCCATAACGGTTTCGGTGCACGGCCTTCTCTTGTTGAGTTATGAGTGTTTTACTCAATTTTTGGTCTATGGGCATGGCATTTTCGAAAAAACTCTGGTTGAATTTCGAGCTGAAATGTTGTCCATATATAGGTATCATGGTCATTAGAAGAGTTTTTTCGGAAATGCTATGCTCATAGACCAAAAATTGGGTAAAACACTCATAACTCAACAAGAGAAGGCCGTGCACCGAAACCCTTATGAACTTTTTCACTACTCGCTAAGACCTATCTAACGGCAATAGTCTCGAGCGAAAAGCGATTTTACACCTGAAGAGGTTCCCTCGTTAGCTCAAAATAGTTCGGCTGATGAATTGTCCATGACTGAAAAATTCCTGACTACGCCACTGTATATAAGATATATATATTACCTTTCCAATACCACATCGTGTAAGCATTTCAGCAGCTACACTTCCAACACCACCAACACCAACAATCATAACTGAATAATCTCGTATACGTTCATAATCTTGTACAATACCCATACGTTGTAATGCCATTAAACGACTATATGGATTTGTATCGACAACTTCTGCCGACATTTTTTCTATACGAACACGAGATGCCATCTAGAAAACTAAAACAAAGGAAAACCATAGGACAATAGCAAAAAGAAAAAAAAAAGAACACATCAAGTTTGTTTTTAGATTTTTTCAATCACACAAAAAACAATGAGATTAACAAACAAAAACAAAAAAAAGAAGTTAACAACCAGATAAATTTTTTTTTGCTGTAGCTTTTCGATACCATCGTGTATCATTTGGATCAAAACCACGTTCATTTGAACCAACAACTGCCCAATCAGGTGTTATTGCCATATAATCTACTGATGTAAATGTTTCAGCACCTGATGTTACTTTATGTCGAGTAACAAGTTCATGAAAACGTTCATAATCAATCCATGTATACCATTTACCATCAATACAAAACTAGAAAAAATAATCATTTTTTTGTGAAAATTAGTTTTTTTTGTTTTTAAATATTCTTACTTTTTTATTAGCAAGTAAAAGACAATTTGAATGTTCATGTTCACATGCTACATCATATTGTGGTAAACGATCACAAAGTAATTTAACAAATGTTACAACTTCTTCATGCCATGGAACATTAGCCATTGTTAAATGACTTGCACTTGAATCTCCACAATAGGTAACACCCTAGAAAAAACAAAAAAATTTTATTTATATATTTTAATTTGAGAAATTTTATTAATATATATATATATATACTTTAACTTCAATAAAATCTGGATCACCAAGTTCAACTAATTTTGCATATTGTTCTATTTCTTCTGTATTATAACCTTTAACTAATGTTAAACGATAAACTGTTCGTTGACCCTATATAAATATATATAAATAAAAATATTTTTTTTTTTATATTTTGTTCTTTACTTTATCTTTTAATGCTCGTAAACTATCTAAAAATCGTTCCCAAAAATCCCGAAATAATGGACGATCAATTTTTTTTAATGATTCTTTTGTTGCTGCATCAACACTAACATATAATTGTGTTACAGGTTCTAATGTTTTCATTTCATTTGGAAATTGTGCATTTGTAACAAGAAATGAACTTATTTTTTTTGAATGAAGTAAATCAATTAATTCATTTATATGTGGATACATTATTGGTTCACCAACAAGTGATAATGCACAATGACGAATTTGCATACCTGACAAAAAAATATTAAACCACAACAGAAAATTTCTATATATATACCTTCAGCAAGTCGACTAGGTAATACACCAGGTACACCTTTAAATGTATTGATCATTTTATAATGATTTTCTATAGCACCTTGACATACAGTTTGAGCATCATCAGTTTTCCATTGCCATGATGTACCAACTGGATTTGTATGATGTCTATTAATATTGAATAAAAATATATTCAGTTGAAAGATAACAAAAAAAAAGAGTAAATTTACCTCCAACAAAAAACACATTTATTTGCACATGCAAGACTTGGTGTTGTTTCCATACAACGATGACTTTCAATACCATAAAATGTATGTTTATAACATCCACCACGTCCTCTTAACATTGACTATTTATAAGAAAAAAAAAGAAATAAAGTTACTAGAAGGATCAAAAAGTTCTGAGAAGTTTAAAAAGAGCAATATCGGATTTGAAAGCAAACACACCATATTGTAGATCAAATCGAGAAAGTTTTCATAAGATTTTGAGAGAATTAGACTAGATTTACTGATAGACGCTCATAGATTCAAAGATTTCCCAACAGCCACTGCCCTTAGAAAACGATAGTGGATCATCGAAAAGTTGTATTTTTTCCTATAAAAGATAAAACGATCGGAGATGTTGACTACATGAGCTTGTAGTCCGTAAAAAGTGCTACAAAACTGTATATAGAAAAATTATTTTTACAAACACTTTCAAGCAGTGACGGATCTAGGATTTTGCCAGACTGAGGGGAGCTACTTTTTCTTTGAAGCAGTAAGAAATATAGGTCAGCGCGAATGGAATTATCTTTTTGGTTAGAGAAAGGTTAAATTACGTAGTGTAATCGCTTTGAAACTTCAATCGCCGAACGGCTAGATCCGCCACTGATCAGTGCTTTCATTTGATGATCGCCTATCAGTAAATTCAGTCTGATTTCCTCAAAATCTTATGAAAACAAGATTTCTGATATATCATTCGATGCGTCTTGACTTGCTCTACAACATGACATGTTTCTTTTTTAAAATTCTCAAAACTTTTTGATCTCTTCTATTGAATATTAATAATCGAAATATGTATATATATAGAACCTTTGTCCATCGACATAATTTAACACCAGAATGACTACCAATTAATTTATAACCTTGTTTTTCTAATGATTTACGTATTAATGGAGTAATCATTTCTTTTGGTGGACCTTTTGTTGTCTAAAAAATAAGAAATTTTTTATTATCTATGAAAAATTTCTTTCTACTTTATTTGGTGAATGTGTTTCCATATAATCACCCATATCTTCTAAATCCATAATATCATCATTACCATTTTTACAACCTCCACCATCTTCATCATCATCATCACTTTCAATTCGTAATTGTTCAATATTTTCATTTGAATGATTATTATTTGTTAATGATTGACAACAATTTATTGATTTATCATTTGAACAATCACATTTATCAGCTTTTGATGATTGTAAATTTGATATTAATTGTGATAACCATTTTGAATAATGTCCTTCGAGACCTAAATTACGAAAAACTTTTTTTTTTTTTGTAAAATTTAAATTATACTTTTTGTTTACCTCCATAGATACTTTTTACTGTATTTTCATCAGCATATTCAGATGGTATAAATTGTTTAGCACTTAATTCTAATAAACATCGATCAAGTTCTTTTGCTACCTATTGATAATGTTTTTCATATATGAATAAAAAAAAAAATTTTAATAATTTTTTACTTTATTAAAATTATCATTATAAAGTGAATTTCCACATCCAAATATAGTATAAGTTAATTTTTCAAGTTCATTTTTTGAAACACGAAAATCAGTTGCTGCTTCTTGTAAATAACGAAGAAACCATTTAGCTGATGGTGGTGGTATACCATCTTCATATGTAGAAATAAATATTAATAATATTCTTTGATTTTTAACCTTTAATTAAAACAGATTTTTAATTAATAATAATAAAAAAAAAAGAAAATAAATAAATACTTGTATTTGAAGAAATTCTTCTGGATCTGTAATATCATTTAAATCTTGAAGAATAACTTGACGATTTAATTCATTTAATAATTTATCATATGTTAATTGAGCAAATGTCTAATAGAAAAATAGAATTAGAAATTATTTATTTTTTTTTTTGTAATATTAAATCTTACTCGACTATTTCCTTTAACAGAACCAAAAACAATTGTAATTCCATTTTTATCTTGAGAAATTATTTTTGTTGATAATTGCGTTTTCTAATAGATTTATATCAATAAAAATTTTTAGAAACAAAAAAAAAAATATATGACTTACAAAACGTTTTAAAATACTCAATGATAAAAAAACAATAAAAATAAACGTATAAAGTGGAATTGTAAACAAATGCCAAAGTGACCATTCTGCTCCTAAAAAAAAAACGATCAAAAATTATTAATATTATTCCTAAAAGATTTAAATATAAAAAACAATGAAATAGTTTTATTCTATCAATCAAACATTACAATTCTTACTAGAAAATACTTTACATATGACGAAGAACTAAAAAAATTAATTACTTTCTAGACTTGTAACAAAATTAATCTTCTATTTATGCCCAATGCATTACTCCTCAAGCTGAGAAGTTATTACTAAGATATCTGCCCTGATTAGAAAATTAACGTTTTTTTATTCTTATACTTCAACACTAGTGGCGAAATCAGGATTTTAACGGTGGAGGGGCTTAGCCATCCCCGGATTACGCCACTATTCAACATTCGTACTAAATCATGTTTTATAAAAATTATTCATACCAGCTAAATAATAAAATACAAGACCCGTGAGAGCTGTACCAGCTGCAAATATATAAAGATCAACTGTCATCTAGAAAAAAAAAAACAAAAAATAATCATAATTCATTTCTAATTAAAAGAAAGGATTTTCTATTTGTGTTTTTTAATGATAATCAAAAATAAGAAAAAAAAGGGAACTAAAGATTTTTATGATGATGAATTTGGTATATTTTTTAAAGCAAGAAGTCCTGTATCAGCTGCAGATGTTTTAATATATTGTTGAATTTCTTTAAATTTTGGATGACCAGCATCTTGTGTTAATTGAAGAATAATTGATTCAAATGTTGTAAGAAAAGCACCGGCTTGACGCATATGTTCAAATGCATACATTCTATATAATAATAAGTATTATTATTATTATAAGATTATATAATAAATAATTCAATTAAAATACCTATCAGTTAATGAACGTGATGATACAGCATCAACAACAACATAAACACGATAATCTTGTGATAATAAATCAATAGCTGTTTGAAGTACACATGCATGAGTTTCAATACCACAAATAATAGCTGTATTAAAATCTATAAAAAAAAATCATTTTATATATATATATATGAATAAATATTATACCTTTGACTGTTTTTTTCATATGTGATATAACATCAGGTGTACACATAGAAAATAATGTTTTTTCAAATGGTTTTACATTACCAATATCAAGTTCTTTTACTGTTCGACCAAGACCTAGATTTTGAAAAATATTAGAATTATTTCGCTAATTTTGTTTTTTGTTTTTTTATAATAATTACCTTTTGGATATTGTTCAGTAACAACATATGGAACATTAAGAATTTTACATACTTGTAATAATTTATTTGATGTTTCAATAATTTGAGGAAAATATTTAATTGTTGGACGAAATTTTTCTTGCATATCACATAATAATAGAAGTGATGTTTGACGTGAAAGACGTGCTATACGTTGAGCCATCTTGAATTTAATTTATGAATATTGCGTAAAACAAAATAATATACGCGTTTTTCATGAGTAATTACCTCATTGGTTATATAAATAGCCATAATACTTGATTGTTAACCTCTTAAATTCTATGTCTATTGATTATTAATTGAAAATTATAATATTTTTTATTTATTAATAAAAGATTTTATTTTCATATTGAATTATAAATTAGTTATATGTTCTGTTTTGCATAATGGTATTCTATGGAATATTTATGTTTTTTTTTTATATTGACATATTTACAGTTACTTAAATGAACGCTTGAGAAAACATAACAGTAATTAAAATGATTTAGTAGAAATTTCCCCTGTTGTCATAAGTATTAAACAATAATTTATATAATACATAAGGGCAAAGCGTTCTTTTTGTTTTTTTTTACCAATAGAAGCTTCTTTTGTTATTTTCGTTCTTTACATAAAACAAATAATATCTAGATTGCTTTATCTATTGAGTATTATACCTTGACGAAACACATGATTGTCTTTACCTTTAATATCTTATCTACTGTATAAAATCAAATCAAAATCACAATTACATCATTCATTTTTATGCAGATGTAATTGTAAACAAAATATAGTTTGTTTTTAAAAAGAATAATTCCGAAATGTAATTTTCTTTTTGTTGGTATGCTAATAATACACAGTATTTCTTTTATTTTTTTTCAATTACTTTAGTTCAAATATAAGATTTTAATTATAGTAAAAAAGAAAAAAACAAAATAGATGATGAAATTTCTTTTCTTTTTTTTTGTTTTTTCCATTCCTTCTAGAAGTTTATATCCATTACTATAGCAAAGTAAAGAAGAAGAAAAAAAAAAGAAACTAACGAGGTTTTCTTTTTTTCTTTCATTCATTCGTTATTTTTCTTCATGCCATAAGAACCAAAAAAAAAAAAGAAGAAGGGCATATTTACTATTATTATTTTTTTTTTCTTGTCATTAACAATATGCCATTTTATTTTTTTGATCTTATTGCGCCTTAAAAAATAAAAAAAATAATTCTTATATCATAGTTACTTTATCTATTATAGAATTAAAAAAAAAAGCTCATTTTCTGTTGTATTATTATATAAAACAAGGTATAATGGTAGGCGTTTCATTAAATACTCCAAATAAGGCTGATGATAAAGAACAATTGGTTGAAACAAATAGTGCCGATGTTCTTGTCACTGTTTTAGTAAGTTCGTTATTAAATGTTTTTTCGTAAAAAAAAACAAAAAAATTTGAATTGTTTTTTTTTAGCCAATTAAAGGTGAACAAGATGAAAATCTCATACCACCAGTAGCAGATGTTCGTCGAAAACAAGCATCAATTTTATTTGGTTGTCTTTCGGCATTATTTATGCTCGGATGTTTAGTTATTGGAACATGGCTTCTTTTTGATTTTATTAATCGTACAAATCATGTAAGATAAAATGAAAAAGAATATATATATGTATTCGTATTCAAATTTTATATGTAAAATATTTTTTAGACATGGCGTCGAACATGTCGTTTTCGTGTTAAACCAATGGATAAAGATCCTGATACACCTATTTTCTTTGATCATGGTGGTTTAACTGCTTTTGATGATGGTAAAAATCAACTTTTAACACCTGAAAAAATATCAAAACCTCAACAGGAATTTCAACAAGAAGTATGTAACAATTAAAATAAATATTTTTTTGTATTATATAATGTAAAAGTTATGAAGTTATTAGTGTTAGTTCTATAAAAATATTACTAATAACTTCAGTCATCTAGAAATCCTTTAATAAATTTGTATTATATGATATTTCAATATACTTTGATGAGGAAAAATTCTTTTCTTGAATATTAAAAAAGATATATATATATATATTTCATTATTCTAATTACTCTAAGATTCTTTTATAGTATTACTTCTTATATAATCATTCAGATTGAGATTACAAAAAAGAATTTATATATTTGGATTATCATTTTTTTTCTTTATCATAGATAAATGTTGATCTTAAAAAAAATATTGAAACAATTGAAGTACCACAAATTGGTTTTACAAGTACTGTTCGTATAATTGAAGATTTTGATCATGTAATTTTATTTTGTTTATAATGAAAAAAAATAAAAATCTATTTATTAAATAGAATATTACTGCTATTCGTGATTTTGGTGTAAATAAATGTTTCATTATGCCACTTGATCGTCAACATGTACCAAATCCGGCTAATCTTATTGAAACATTTTTAGCTATGATGGTAATGAAAAAAAAAATTCAATTAAAATTTTAAAAGTTAATATTTGTTTTTTCAGTCCGGACAATTTTTACCGGATAATGAAGTTTTACGTAAAACAATGAAAGTTAAAACACCAGCTTTAACTGAATCTGATGTTGCTGCATATGGTCCAATTGTAGCTAGTACATGTCCAAAAGAAATTAAAACATATCGTCTTGTTCCAAAAACAGCTGAAGAAATGAAAAGTAAATTTTATTGAATTTTTTTAATAATTGTATTTTTTCTTTTTTGTTATTATATTATTAGATCGTCGACGTCGTTCAACAAAAGGTTCTTCATTTGTATATTCAGTTGGTCGACATGCAATTATGTTTGACATCGACCATTAAATCATATTCAAATCAAAAAAAAAAACAAACAAACGATCTGTCTCTGTCTCTCTCTTTTTTTTTCTTGCCAATTAATCAAAATAATTTTTATTTCATTCTCATATTTTGACTTTAGCTCTTTATATATTTTTTTTTTTGCTTTCGAATAATTCTCATTGTCTAACATTTTTCTTTGATTTATGTGCACTAAAAATTCGTCTATTCCATTTTCTTGTATGTTGTTCGTGAATAAATAAAAAAATAAACACATTTTTTGGCGAGTAAAACGTCGCCATATAAAATACTTCAAGTCAGTGTGCATTTCTTGATGGACATGTCTAACACAATATTGTCAATAACATACTTTTATATGATAGAGACATATTCTATATAATAACTACTGTTGTTTTGTATGTGTTAATGATTATATTAAAAGGGTGATTAATTGTTTGCTAGTTGTGATGAGTGTATAGTAAAAAAAAGCAAGCATTTACAGATTGTGTGTACATGTATGTATGTGTGTTCAGTATAAAGAAAAAAAAAGTGGGATTGCACAACTTACTAGTTGTGATAGTTTGAATTATAAAAATGACAAAAGAATAGAAGAAGGAAAAAAGAAAAGAACGGACAATCGGTGATGTAGCAAGCCAGTGTCAAAGAGCTCATACATGTAGTACAAATGGCTCGTCTAGTTGAATCATTGGCACAATTTTTTTTCTTTCTCTATTACTTCTATCTCTGTTCAGTGAATTGCAGGATTTTTTTTGTCAGCTTCTAATATTATATATGACCTAAGATCATTTCTTATCTATCTCATTTCTTTTTTTTTTTTTATCGAATGTAAGACTGATCGATTGTTATCTTGACACTCGTGCTAAATTTTTTATCGTAGTTCGAGTAATAATTCTTTATATATGAAGAATAAGTCATCTGATGATGATATATGTCAGAATATATTTAATGATTGAAGTATTCAAAAGAGTATATGAGAAATAAAAAGCTGACCTTGTCATTTTTTGCATGCTCTATTATAGAGAAGCCAATAATAGACGAACGTTTATTAGTAAAGAAAAAAAAAAAAAAGAAGCGGGAGGGAACACAACAAGGACAAGAATATCAACATAGTAAGACGAAAGTCTATATCGTTTAGTTTAGATCGACATGAATACAATTAAAGTAATCGGTCGATCTTTTTCTGATGCTCTTTATGAACGTTATTGTGATTTTGATGCAACATTTGATGATCTTAAAAATGATTGTGACATTGTCTTTTTTGTTGGTCCATCACCGAAAAATACAGGTAAAGATATTAATGAAAAAATTAAGAAAAATAAATTCGTTCGACTTTTTGTTTTTTTTAGAAACAGGTCTTATTCTTAATACATCAACAGTTGTTTTAACTGATGAACGTATTTCACATGTTGGTGATCCTTGTGCAATAGAAAAAGCATGTTCACAAGTTGAACTTGTTGATATTTCATCAAATACATTATCTGATTGGGATGAAGTTTGTTGATTTATTTTTTGCAATGGATTGATGAAATTTTGTTTTTAATGATTTTATTTAGATAACACTTCTTCTTTCATCATTACCTCATGTTAAAACAATTAATCTAAGTTTTAATCCATTTTCATCTCATGTTTATAGATTATCTGATCAAATTCAATGGCCTAATCTTAATACATTATGTTTAAACGGAAGTCATATTAGTCTTGAAATGATTGTAGAAGTACTTAAAAAAACATCAAAGTTAGTAGAAAATCATAGATTTTTTGTTTTTTGAGCAAAAATACAATATTTTTTAAAACTCTAATTTTTTTTCGTATTGAAGAAAAAAAAAGAAAATAATTCGCATTAATTTCAAAGGAATACGATTTATAATAAAAAAAAACACAAATTATCTCTAGATATATATAGTGCATATTCTGTTCTAGATGTCATACATCTTTCTGATTGATCATTAAAATGTATTTAAACGAACATCTTTTCTTAGATCTAATAGATTTGACCCATTATTCCATATATATATATATATTGAAAGAGAATCTAATCGTCTACTAAATCATTTCTCATTACATTTACTTATTAAGAAAAGAAAATTATGAATGTAAAAAAAAAAGCTTATTGAACACGCACTAAACATTTGTTTTAATCTTCATCATATGACAAATAATTCTAATTGTATACGTTGATATTTTTTTTAGTTTAGAAGAATTACAAATTTGTTCAAATAATTATACAATAATATCATCAAATTATAATTTTATACATAATAATCTTAAACGTATATATATATCAAATAATAATTTAATTGATTGGAAATCTATATGTCATCTTGGTTATTTATTTCCACATTTAGAAATCTTAATAGCTAGTGATAATCCTTTAAAAAGTTTTCATTCAAATGATGATGATGTTACAATATGTTTACCATATTTACATACACTTAGTGTTGATCGAGTTCAAATATCTGAATGGAATGATATTATTGCATTGACTAAATTACCTTGTTTACATACATTAAGAATTTATTCAGTACCACTTCTTAAGGTTTTATAGTTTTTATTTATTTTACAAGTAGAAAATAAAAACTTGTTTTTAGTCCTATCAAAAAGATGAAAGATTTTTTCTTTTACTTGGATATATGAAAAATCTTAAAAAATTAAATGGAAGTGATATAACAGCAAATGAAAGAGAAACAAATGAAAGACGATTTATTCGTTATTATTCTCAATATGATGATAAACCACAACGGTAAAACAAAAACAAATGAATTCTTATAAATTAATATTGATAAGAGTTTTTTTTTTTTTTGTTATAGATATTTTGATTTAATTGAAAAACATGGAAATCTTAAACCATTAGTTGATATTAAAATTCGTACACCTTATTTAATGCAAGTACATCTTATATATAATCAAATAACATATAATAAAGAAATTGATATTCGACAAACAGTACAACAATTTAAAAAATATCTTCAAGAAATTTTTCAAATACCATTAAATCGTTTACGTGTTTTTTATATTGATGATGTAGCTTTTAATATGGGTATATGTGGTCCAGAAGAACTTAAATATCCACAACGATTATTACATACGTATGTTAATAAATATGACTAATCATATCTTATATATATTTGCAAAGGATTAAGTCTTGTTTCAGCGAAAATTTAACTGATTTTTTTTGTTTCGTCGAAAACAATAAAATTGTCATAAAAAGGAAGAGATTAGATTATTTCTATTTTATTATAGTAACATATAACTACAACAGATATTTACAAGTTGAAAAAATTCACATTATCAATACGGTATTCATGTTTCATTCTGATTTTTCTCTTTTGAAGGAGTACCATCCCCCCCTTTCGACTTTCACATTGAATAAAACATTGTCTGTACTAATATCATAGATAAACAAAACTAATATTGAAAAATATTAATATTCTTATAAAAAGCATATTTCTATTAGATAAATTTCTTTTTTTTATTAAATTTAGCAACGCAATTCTGATAATTAAATCTATATACAAAAAAAAACAAAAAAATAAGCCGTTAGCGTCATTCTCTTTGCGATTTAAGTGTGAAATAAGATGCAGCTGTTATCACTGATCACAAGACGATTACTTTATTCGATGTAGTTTCAGACATATGTCTTCGCTATCATTTTACTTAATACTCGAAAAATATAAGACAAAGGTAGTTCGTATATTTTTATAACACGACATTGTTGATATACGGGTAATTTATTCCATGTCAACAACGTCTATCATGGTCCTAAGAGATGGGGGTTGGTCTAAAGTCTATTATAAGCTTTGTTCTCATCTGAGTTCTTTGGGTAATATTACATATGTTTTATACAAATATTTGTTTATGAAATAGTTTATAAAAATATAGTACATGCTCTCTTACAATGCACCAACTTTCGAGAATTAGTCAATTAATAGATAGATGTATACCTATGGAGTTGTGTATAAAAATTTTCTAGAATATTTTCTTTCAGGTAATATATATGATTTCAAAAATGAACAAGTTTGAGATTAGATCATACAAAAAAAAAATTTTTAATTCTTTTTCAACACTATTTTCGATTGTTTTTTTAAAAATCAAAACCTAATACTCTTCAAAAAAAAGAAACCTGATATTACATTCTCAAAACAATCTAGATAAAGAATGTCCTAGATTTCTCGCGTACTCCTCTCTATCCAGATGATATATAGCTATTCGGATTCTTCAGCACGATAGGCATACAAACACGTAATTTGATGATATAGAACACATAGTGTAAATAATAGTGTAAATTATGAAGAAATTTCTAAAATATTCTAGAACATTCTTAAACGTTTCAATTCAAAATTTGAGAATCTAAAAGTTCAAATTAATTTTTACAATGGGATATTTGTAGAAAAATTTTCACTTTTTTTTGTTGTAATTCAATAAGATTAATTCTTATCAAAAAAACAAAAAAAAAAAAAAGAAACAACAAACAAATAAAATTATTAAATTGAATTTGATATGTTTATTTATCTTTTAATAATTTTGATTATTTAGATATAATATACATGATGGAGATCAATTTCATATTGATCTCAAACCTGATCCGCCTAAATTTCAACATTCAAATCGAACAGGTAGAAATCAAAACAAAATAATTGAAAAAAAAGATTAGACTTTATAGTTTTTTTTTGTTTTATCTTAAAATTAGCTGATATGATTCATCAAACACGTAAAAAAAAATTAACAAATAATTTAATATCATCTGAAGATGATAAAAAATATTTACCATTTTCATTTGATTCTTTACAAAAATTATCAAATCAAACTGATACAAATATTCTACATTCATTAATTCAACTTGATCAATTATATCCTTCTATTGATAAAAAAAAAATTTCGAATGATGATAATGATGATGATGATGATGATTTAATTTCTGCTGCAGCAATCGCTTGTACTCAAATGAAAAATTAAATGACGAAAAAAAAAAAGCAAAAATCATATGATAATTTATCTAACATTTGTCCATCTATGTTGTGATCGAAATGATAACAGTATTTCGAACTTTTACGTTTTGATTATATATAAAATTTTATATCTTATACACAAAGTATTCAGGTTTCTAAAAAGGAAATTTCAGAAATTTATATGTCAAATTATTTAGTACAACCTAACATTATATAATTTCCTTTTGTTTTTTTTTTTTGAAAATCTTAACATTTTTTTAATTTAGTCGAATTCAGCATGTAAATTTTTTCTTATTTCATAATGTATTGAGAATATTTCTTATAAACAACAATTATCCAAATGAATATTGACATTTAATTATCAATTGATCATTATATACATAGACGAATACAAATCAGTCATATGATATTTGTCTAATCGTACTTTAGGTCATGACATCTAAGAGCAAAATGTTATTCATATAGTCATCGAAGTGATTCAGTTTGATTTAAAAAAAAACTTCCTTCTGAGTTTTATTTATATAGGTGATAGAACATCTTTGAAGTTGATATTCAATAGTCACCTATATAAACTATTAATAATAACTATGTCAATGATGAATGTTTTGAAAACTATATGTTATTTCTCTTTTTTTTTGTCTTAAGGGCATGAAATAAAATACGCCATAGCTATGTTTTTCTTGTGTGTTAATCTACTCACAAAAATACAACAATACGAAGAAGAGATAATACGTAATTGTAAAGTCCATAGAGATAAGTTTCTATACAAAAACAATTTTTATCAATAGTACGATGAAATACCATTTTATATATAAATAAATGATTTATTGATTAGGAATATTTTTTTGTACTATTGTTCAGATCAAACATTAAAAAAAAAAGACAAAAATTTTTATTGTTCTACTTTCAATTACAATGGTATGCATTTTGCTTGTTCTCTTGTCTACATTCATCTACATCTATTTCATAACGAAAATAGCAACAAGATTATAGACAGACTGTTTAACAGTCACTCGATAATTTGCATCGTCATCATTATACAAGTAAAATATAGAAACGAGAAGAAAAAAAAAGGCAGAAAGAAAGGAAAGAAAAAAATCATTATCGGTACATTTCCTTTTGTAATACCTGGTCATTGTTTAGCATTAAAGAAAAATGTTTATTTATTTTTTGTCCATTCTTTTAATTTTAACATATAGCAGCTGTTTTCCTTCTATTGCTATAAATAATAGTTGAACTTCTGGTTCATAGTTTGTGTTTTCTTTTTTTTGTTCCTATGAAGGACAAAAAAACAAGAGCGAACAATCTTTTTTCTTTCTCTCGAACAGAAAAAAGAAAAAGTCATTCTCTCAAATTTCAGAGAAATATAAGAGAAAGAGAACGAAAGAAGAAAAAAAAAGAGAGAGAAACAGTCGGATATATAATCGAAGTATGACAGAGCATATTCCCTCATCTATCTTTCCTCTCATTCTTTATAGCACTCATTTACAAAGTAGAATCGAGATATTTATTCCATTACAATCCCGGAAAACAACAGACATATTTTAGTAATCATAACTTACTCAAGTTTCTTATTATTTTTTATTCAATGAACACTACTACAACTACTACTATTGATCAATGTTGTCCTGATCTTTGTGAACGTAAAGAAGTTGTTATTATAGGTATATTTTAAATATTTTATTATTTATATTTAAATAAAATAAAAATATTTTTTTTGGTAGGTAATGGACCATCTTCTATTGTTCTATCTTATATTTTATCTGGTCATATACCTTATTGGAATGGATGTCCAGTATCAAATGATTATTTAAATGCTAGATTAGAACAATTTGTTAAAGATACATCATTACTTGAACAGGTTAGAATAATAAAATGAATTGAAGAAGAAATTCTTCAAACAATATATTTTTTCTATACAAACTAAAACAAATTCCTAATTGACATTTACTTATTAAAGAAATGTCTATTCAAAAAAAGACATAGATCTTTTATTTTTTTTGGCTAACTCTACTTTTTATTAATATATTTTAATCAATAATCAAATTTGTTTATTTTATTTTCTAGGATTTAGAATTTTTATCTGATGGACTTGAAGGACGTTCAAAAAATCCTGTTTCATTACTTATTGATAATTTATTACATCCAGATGCTGATCTTGGTGCACATTTACAATCAAAAATTAAATGGCGTCATGATCCATCATTATCTATTGATCATCTTTGTATTGGACGTGGTAATATTGGTGGTGTTTGGAATCAATTAACATCAAAACAATTACAAACAATTAGTATGGCTGATTGGATGGAATTACCAAATTATTCAATGTCTACATTTCGACAACAACGTCGAACATCTCGATCAAATTCATCATCATCAATAACAACAATAGATGAAAATCAATCTAAACGAGCAACATATGATGAAGTTCATTCATATTATATAAATTATGTTAAACGAAATCGTTTAACAAATTTTTTTCGTAATGGTCATGAAGTAACATCAATTGAACGTGTTTGTATTGATGCACCATATTATGATGATATAAATGAAGAAATTCGTACACCTGAACGTTTATGGGAAATACGTGGTTATAATGAACAAAATAAAAATTCATTTGTTATACATGCTAAATATGTTGTATTAGCAACAGGTATGCCACAAAAACTAACAAGATCATTAGGTATTATTGGTGAACAAGCAAGTCAATCATTTACTTATACAACATTACATGATATTGAAGAACTTATTATAAATAAAAAACGTTTAAATAATAATAGTAAACCATTACTTGTTGTTGGATGTGGTCTAACAGCAGTAGATGTATTACTTCTATGTCAACAATATTCTATACCTGTTTTACATGTATTTCGTCGAACTATTGATGATCATGAACTTGTATTAAATCAATTACCTACGAATGTTTTTCCTGAATATGAACGTATAAGAGAATTAATTCGACAGTCAACATCTATGGTAGGTTAAATAGTTAGAAACAAAAAAATTATAGTAAATTTGAGAAACTAAACTTTTTCTTCTTAAATTATAGTCCTCATCATCTCAATGGTCTTATCAATGTTCTTCACAAAGTGAAATTCTATCAATAACTGAAGATGGTACTGCACATATACGAAATCTTCGTACACAAGTAACAACTGAATATGATATATCCTTTGTAGCTCGAGTTACTGGAGCTGATGTGACATTACCTTTTCTTTCTTCGTCGAGTACAAAGAAAAAAAATGGTCTTCATATTGATCCATATACTTATGAATGTATTGATTTTGAAAATGTCTATGCATTAGGTCCATTAGCTGGTGATAAACTTGTTCGTTTTTTACAAGGTGGTGCAGTTGCATGTGCAGCAAGTCTGTTTAAAAAACATCGACAAGCATTATCTAATAATAATAATAATAATAATAGTAGACTATTGTACTCCAATACTCCTCGAATGAGAGTTGTTGCATAATTGTTTTATGAGTGTTTTTCCTTTTTTTTTGTTGTTGTTATCTTATTTACTATTAACAAAGATAAATAATAACTTTTTTTCTAAAAAAATAAAATCAAATATTTTCTTCTTTATAATATTAATAATAATACTTGTACGTATATTAGAATAAAATGAAAGCAAATGGATTATTTTTTGTTGTTTTTAAAAAAAAATAAATTTTTGCTTTATTATAACCGATGCAAAAAGTTTGTCCTTTTTTCCCTTTGTTTTTTTTTATGAATAAATAGAATGCATCTCTACAGGTGTTATTAACCTTATTTTTGATTATAATATACATTTCAAGGTATGCAAAGAGTATACGAACAAATATGACGCGTCATGTCAAATACAAATATGATTATGATTTATACTTGTTTATGGGCAAATTGTCACTATTGTGTCGGACAGTTTAGAATGATCGTCAGTGGCTTTTTGTTATTAATCAAGATGATAAACATCAATTTTTGTGACATCCTTGAATATTGTCAATAATAATCTTGATTGGTTGTTTACTAAACGTTTGCCATTGATTGTACTAAGTGACTTAATGAATATTCATTGACATTCACGTGAAAAAAAAAATACTGAATAGAATATCATGACTTATTCATGTAGATATTGTTATATGATTCAACTTAAGAAAATATTTGACAAAAAAAAAAATAATAAGAGTAATTTATATTTTTATCAAAATTATTGATGACATTGAAGCAAAATCATGACAGAAGACTTTTATCAACAATATATTTCTGCAAGCTTCTCTTCTAACCGGAAATTAAATATGGTTGACGTTCATAGAACCATCTACGGTTTTTTCAATAAATAAAATCAGTATACAATTGCTTTAATTTATCTTAAAGAACTTCGATTTATTATTTTATTGATTTTAGTATAATAGAATTTTGTAAAAATCAAAATTTATTTCATATCAACAAGATATTTTTCAATAACATCAACGACTTTTCTCATTGTTTATTTAGAACGATTAGATTGTCTTTTTAATATATTTAATAAATTTCCTGATTAAATATTTGAATGAACATGCAACCTATTGAATTATTATTAAATAATGATATTTATCTATAGATTCAAATCATGACTATTGAAATAGAACAAGTCAATAGTCTGAACTTTGAATGCAAAAATAAAAATCAATTTGTATTCTTCTGATCAATAATAATGTAATTAATCATTAAACTTATTTAATACGTATAATAAAATATTTCTTATTCTTTCGAATTTATTATTCAATTGACATAAAATATTTCATTGCATTTAGCATTGAATAACTTATCAAAATTAGAATTATTTACTATAATATGAATAACTTGAATGAAAATAATATAAATATATTTGTTTTACCATCGAATGATGAAATCATAACTACATCAAATATTGATCAAAATCTTGATGATGAAAATAATATTGATTCAAAATATGGTTATTCATCTCATTATACATCAATTTTTTATCGATTTGCAGGAATGATTCGAGATGTTAAAATACGTTTACCTTATTATTTATCTGATTGAAAATTAGCTATATCTTATCGAATATTTGCTGCAACAATTCGTATCTTTTTTCTTAATACAATTCTTGATTTATATTTACATAGTGATCATTATTATGGTGTTAATGAAGCTTTACTTTCATCAGCACTCGGAGGTTTGAAATAATATTTTTGACAAAACAAATTTTTTTTTTTTGTTTTCAATATCATATTTCATTAAAATAAATTAGAAACATGAGATTGTATCTGTTCTTATAGGTTAAGATGGCATTTAACGAGATCAAAGTGAAGCCACTTCCTATGGGAAAGCAGGACAAAAAGGATTTATGAATGTTTCTTCAAAATGATGTAATTCAATCAAAAAAATGTTGTAGAAAACTCAGAGACATCTTATTTTATATAGAATCAGTCACTCTGTAGCTCCGTATAGTGAAAACATGCTTTTGTTTTCGAGTTCTGTGAAAAACTAGGGAGAATACTGTGAAAATTTTATATTTTTTCAATCTCTGTCTTTCGTCATAGACAATAGGCGTGTTACATGAGAAAGTTGATCTAGACTATCTTGAGAATGGCTGAACGTATCGAGGTGTCCTTTGGTTTATAAGGGTTTCTCGACGAGCTCTTTTTTTGTCTCTAGAAAATGTTCTCCAAAACCCTCGAAAGTTGGTTTTCTAGAAAACCAGAAACCTGATTTTTCAGTACCAAGAACTTTCAAAACAGTTTTGTTTTAACAACGTAGAATAATAGAGCAGCCAATTCTCTACAAAATGAGATGTCTCCGAGCTCTCTATGATGGTTTTTACCCGAGCTGTATCAATTTTACGGACTGCCTAGAAGTCTTTTTTTCGGTTTTTCATAGAAAATCGCAAAAAACGACTTGTAGGCCTTCTCTAAAGTTGATACAGCTCGGCCAAAAACTATTGCAGAGAGCTCAGAGACATCTCATTTTGTAGAGAATTGGCTGCACTATCATTCTACATTGTTAAAACAAAACTGTTTTGAAAGTTCTTGATACTGAAAAACCAGGTTTCTCATTTTCTAGAAAACCAACTTTCGAGGGTTTTGGAGAATACTTTCTAGAGACAAAAAAAGAGCTCGTCAAGAAACTCTTATAAACCAAAGGACAGCTCGATATGTTCAGTCATTCTCAAGATAGTTTTCTTATGCAACACACCTATTATTCAAAATTGATTTTTTCTTTATGCATTGTCTTTGGTCTTTTGGCTGTACAACCTATTTCAATTGTTGGTTTTACTGGACTAATTAGTTTATTTAATTATACAACATATAATATAATTAGTCGATATAGTCAAATACCTTATTTATCTTTTATGTGTTGGGTAGCTATATGGGCAGCTATTCTTCATTGGCTTATTGCTATATTTAATACAGTAACATATGTTCGATATATGACAAATTTTACTGCTGAAATTTTTGGTTTTTATGTTGGTATTGTTTATATTCAAAAAGGCATTGAATTTATTATAGATGATTTTCGTGAATCATCAACAAAAAGATTTATGTCAGTTTTAATTGCTTTTGATTTCTCTTTTTTTTCTATTGGATATTAACACATATTGGTCAATCAAATTATTTTACACGAATAATTCGTAATTTTCTTGTTGATTATGCAATGATAATAAGTGTTATTTTTTGGTCAGGTTTTGCTTTTATACCCGGTCATTTACGTTCAACAAATATTGAACATTTATCAATAACAACTGCTTATAAACCAACTATATCTAATCGTTCATGGTTTATTAATCCATCAAATTTAGATATTAAATATATTTTTATAGCATTACCATTTGGTTTACTTGTAACAGCTCTATTTTATTTTGATCATAATATTTCAAGTTTAACAGCTCAAGCTAAACATTATCCATTACGAAAACCAGCAGGATTTCATTGGGATTTTTTTTTATTAGGATGTACAACAATAATAGCTGGTTTTCTTGGTTTACCATATCCAAATGCACTTGTTCCACAATGTGCTATGCATACAGATGCACTTGGTCAATTGATGAATCTGTTGAAAATCAAGTACCAACAGCTATTATAACAACACATAAATCACGTCGACCAATACAACAATATGTTTTAGTGAAAATAAAAGAACAACGTTTAACAAATACATGTCAAAGTTTACTTTGTCTGATTACAATGACTGGTCCATTTCTTAAATGTTATTCATTAATATCTCGTGCTGTATTAGCTGATGTTTTTATTGGTATTGGTTGGGATTCAGTTGAAGTTAATACTATAACATATCGATTATTACATCTTATACGTGATCTTAATCATATGAAATTAGATGATTTATTACTTCGACTTTCTCGTAAAAAAAATTTTTTTCTATACATTAATAATGTTGATTGGTTTTGCTATACTTTTTACAATATCACAAACAATAGCTGCTGTTGGATTTCCTATACTTGTTTTACTTTGAATTCCATTTCGAATTTTAGTTTTAACAAAATGAAGATAAGAACTTATTGAATCTGAATTATATTATTCATAATCAAAATTAATTTTATAATGGAATAAAGAAATTTTTTTAAAAGTTTGTATATACCATAGCAAAAATTGAAGTATTTGCATTGAAATTTCAATTAATATAATCTGTTATGTAAAAGGAATTGTAGAATTTAGAAGCATTGTAAATAAATCAATCTTTTTCATGTTAAAAAAACAAAGAGCGATATCGAAAAATTCTTGATAACTTCTATTCACTTCAAACATATTTCTCGCATCAAGTCTATTTGTTTTCCTATCAAAGTTTATGTTTGAAATTATATAATTATAAAAACTAGAAGTTTTGTTTTTATTATTCTTTCAAATAGGATATGATAAATTATGTTTTTTTTTTATTCACTTTATGATTGATAAGATTAATAAATTTTTCATTGAATGTTCATAAAATAATATATTCATATTTTTTTATGTTATCGAAAATACATTGGAAAAAAAAGTGTCTTGGATAAATGTGTTATTCTATTTAAAATAAAGATCTAGTTTCTATATTATCTTTGATTTACAATAAGCTATAATTATTAAAAGTATCGGAACAAAAAAAAAAAAAAGAAAAGATTTTTCAATCGATTTATATAAATAGTCAAAGATTTTATTTTTGTTCAATAATTTCAAGAAATAGCTAATATTTATCTTAAAAAAAAAAAAAACTTTTTGAATCTGATTTATTCATAGAATATACTTATAAAATCTAATTAATAATCACGTTCTGCTGGTGGACGATAAGGTAATTTTAAATATTGAAATATTGATTCTTCAGTTGGTGTTGGTACTAATCGACCTTCATTAACTTTATTTTTTCCCTAAATAAAATTAATTTTATTAACAAACAAAAACAATAAAATCAAAATTTACCATTCGAATAACACCAACATGTAAACGATGTTGTGATAAATACATATTATTTTCATCAGCTAATTGACGCATTGAACGATTGAATAACATTGAACCAGTAAAATAAAGTAGAGCACATGCATGTTCAGCATATGGAACAATAATTATATCAATTCGTCGTGACTAAAATAAATATAACAATAACATATTCATTACAGTGACGGCAACCAGGATTTTTCAGTATTCGACTTTTGAGTATGGGATCCAGATCAGAGATGGACAAAATCGCACCGCGCCACTGCTCGCGCCTAGGCGCTACGCACATCACTCTTTCTCTTTGCTCTACCAATCAGTTTCTCAAACTCCATCGAATACCGGAATGCTCTAAGCATGCGCTCATCGAAGCTCAGACAAGTGTAGCGTAGGCGTGAGCAACGGCGCGGGGAGGCGCGGTGCGACTTTGTCCATCTCTGATCCAGATGAAACTTATGGAAGTTGATGTTGGATTCAAATGATGGAATATTATCAAAAAAAAATTTTCACTCGGAGTTTGCGAAAAAAAAATTAGCATTTTCCTGATCCCTCCTCAGGATTTTTTTTGCTGTTAGTAGTATCCTGGTTTTTAGAACTTGATAGGAAGCTACATCGAATTTCAAATTTCATCTAAAAATATGCAACCGTTCAAGAGTTATAA
>CAJNOP010001140.1:0-16266 GCA_905250075.1 Rotaria sp. Silwood1
GCATGACCTATGTGTAGCAATGATAATGATCATCAGCGAACATAAAATCAAGCCAATAACGGAAAATATAGATGATATTGTATAATTTACAGTAAATAATAACTCGCTAATCATGTCTCCCAGCAAGTATTATTTTCATTTACATCTCGATATTTATATATCATCACAGATTCTCTGAAATGAAGAAAAAATATTTATAACAAATGCATTTATCATTTTATTTCTTTCATTTATTATCAAAATTGGTGTTTGTGTAACCATGCATTCTTTACTGTTGATATAATATGACAATCACTGTCAAGCAGGAATAACATCTCTATAGATCAACCATGAATTCCTCGTCATTCATAAAAACAAGAAACAGCGTATTCATGAATACTCATCAAAACTCTCTTTCATTTATTTAACCATTCAAGTGCATCTTTTTTTTAAGGAAGAAGATCTCAACAATGTCTTTATCTAATCATTAAAACAGTTGTTTATACCATTACATCATTAATTTATCATAATTTTGTCACGAAAAGATCTATGATAAAAGTCTCTCCAAAGATATAATAACGTTTTGATGTGTTTTTCGGAGAAAATGCTCAATAGGACTGCTCGCTACGTTATTGTTCGAATGAAATAGATTTTGAAGATTCAAGCTTCGAAAACGATGTAAAACGTATTTCAAAGGTTTCATTTTTGTCCTCAATGAGCCTTACATCACCACCATTTGGTCGTTTTTATTTTTATTTCAATTATAACACTTTGACAACATAGGCGTTTTCTCAGACAACAAAAAATTTTTTTTTCTTTCCTTTTATTAATGAAAACTTTTTTCTGGAAGCGGAGACTAGAATGTAATAAAAATAGGTTAGATAAATTATTCTTATATAAAAGAATGAAATGAGCAGTGGAGGTAATTTGAAGTTTATGTCTTTTTTTATCATGTTTTATCGATTCTTTACGAGCATCGATAGACACAAGAAAAAAGAAAAAGATACAATGAAAAGTGGACAACTCATCTTATTGACTTAATACTATGTTATAATTTCTGAGTTGGATGACTTTACAAATCTGACATGAAGCTGGAAGAGTATTTTACTAAAGCAAACTACTTATCTACAGTAAATGAAACCTTTTTTAAGTTGTTGATGAGCGCTGTGGATTTTGGCTATCCATTTTGCTTAGTGGTATACACCATATAATGACAATTTATGTAAAACTTGAAAAACACATCACAGTGTAACTCAAATAATTTAATCATCTCAGGAGACGACTTTAGGTCGGCTAACAACAAACTATAGAGTCGGTAACGCGATACACTTTATTCTGTCATTAACTATGCAGTAAACTTAAAGTGGTGAGAAAAACATCGAAGATTATACTAGATGTGATTGATTTTCATTTATAAAAATTTATTAGATCTTAAAATAAATTTGAATTTATTTCACATGAAAATGTAAATTTATTGTTGTGTCTTTTTTTACTCAGCGCATTAAAGCTTCAGAGAAATATCCAATTTTTCATGTTTTAGCAATCGACATAATTTTGACTTTTACATCATCAAAAAGAGCAGAAAATTAGCGTTTGAACGCGTTAGCCAAATAAACACGTTAAAACGTAAAAAAATAGTACATCTCTCAAAAGTTTTAATGGGGTGTGAATGTGAGTGTAAGTATGTCTGAGTTTAAGTGGACAAGAATACCCCCACCCTCACATCATAGACACTCGTTCAAACTATCTGAAAAAAATATCAACAAATTTCATGATAAACAGATAAGAATTATGATGGAATATTGATCCACCATTTAATATGATACTGAACTCATACGGTCGACCTGTTTTTCCTAATTATCGTGCAGCATTTCTTTTTTCTCTGATTAAATTATTATTATTTCATAGCTTTGTTAATTTTGATTCTTTATCTTAAGATATTTTTTTTTATCTAACTATTTTTATGTGCAAAAAATTGAGTCCGAATACGTGTAGTATTATTACCAATCCTGTTTTTCTCTAAAACATTTTGTATTCAAGAATTTCTTGCCTTCTTTTGAAGCTTATGAACTTTAATTCTATTCTGTTGTACATCTACTAATCATAACCTGAAATAAATTTTAAAAGAAATAAATTAATCTAATCATGCTGAACAAGAAAAGTTTTTGAATAAGCAAGTGAAAAAAAAAACTCATTGTAATCTAGAGATTTAGAGTAAATATTTTTGTCAGTTAGATGTGAATAAACATCAGATTTATATTTTAATGTAATAAACCGGCAGTATCTGTATTTGGTCTTATTCACCAACGAACACCATCATCAGAACTGATTTTTCCAACTTGTATTAATAGTTATTTGATTCTTTTATTCTCTTGATAGGATGCGAGTATGAGAACCTGTGGAGATCTTTTCTTTAATCATAACCATACCCTTTTGTAGAAAGAACAAAAAATAACAAAGATCTGATAAAGTATGAATACACACATATGTTCATTAGTTAATAAATTAGGGAACTATTATTAGTAAAAGAGAAACATGTTTCTGTTTTTTCTTCTTCTAAATTTATTCTCAAGTAAATACTTAAGTATTTCTTTTTATACTAACAATTATAATTTTCGACCCAGTTTTTTGCTTAAAATGTAGCACGTACTACCATTGTTGAATGCATTTTGAATTCCTACCCTTCTATAGGAATGCAAGGATTTTAAATCAATAATGTTCGTGTTCATCAATTTTTTATTAAATGCAGGTCGCTGTAAATTTTTTTATATTATCATAACATATATATATATTCTATGTTATTGAGATAATTGAAATGGATTTTGTTTAACATATCAATAAATATATCAAATAGACAATCGATTGCTAAAAGTGAGTGCTTATATTGAATGCGTAGTAAATAAAATTTCTACAACGAGCTGCTAACAAAGCATCATCAACTATGAGAATGATTCAGAATTTTATTAGAAAATTCATTAGTAATTATAAAATTAATATATCAGGAACAAACGGTTTTATTCATATCAAAGCATGACTTTGGATAAAATCAACAATTCTTAATGCTATTTATAAATATGAGAAAAAGAAAAAAAATGATAAGATATCTAAGTCTGAAGCATATAAATAGTCATTAATATATATGTTCATTTATCATTGAGATTCAAAAGTTTATAATGTTTCGTACAAAATATCTATTCTATTTTATTCTCATACATTTCATCATTGCTACACCTCAAATCAACCTTCATTTTACGGATTTGACCAATGAAAATGAAAGTAGTGATGTATTACAACATAATTGCTTGCGTGTTGCTGCTTTTATGGGCACATCAAGATTGGATCGTGAAATTATAACTTATTGTATGAATGATTTGCCATCGAAATTTGATATTGAAAATGATAATATCTTTCCGAAGTTTAAGTTTAGTGAACTTTCACAACAGAATATTACTAGTCAACAATTATACATATGGTCAGCACCAATCGATATTATTGAACGTTATCAGTTTTATTTAGATCAATTATCAGCATCGTATGATAAGTCTATGGAAACACAAGTTTTCTACAATTGTACATTACCAAGATTTGGTCCTATGTGTCAATATGAAATGATTGTTTATGAGCAAAACTACATGTCATTGTATGATATTATTGTTGGTTATTATCGTGCATATGGATATAGACCAACCAAATTGACTTGTTATACGCATTTAGAATGTAATCGTGGCTCTTTCTCAGCATGCTTAGATTGGAGTGACATTTGTAATGGATATGTAGATTGTGTCGATGGTGGATCTGATGAAGAACATTGTTGGCAACTTGAAATCAATGAATGTAATGATAATGAATATCGATGCCATAATGGACAATGTATACCAAGGGAATTTTTCAGAGATGATACTGGATCTCCTGATTGTATTGATAGCTCTGATGAAATTTTAGAACTTTCTCAACATGTTTACCAATGTACAATACAGCAACCGTCATTTGAATGTGAAGAAAAAACATGTAAGAGGACGTTCCTGACAAGTTCTTGTGTGGAACAGCGCGAATATTTACTATCAGAAGCAATCTATTCGACAACATACAATTCTACATTTGACCAATGTTGGGTAGCTTCGAAATGCATATTAAAGGTACCAAATTCAAATAGATCATTTTGTCTTGAGCTTTGTGAAGAACAAGGCTGTGGAGGATATTGTGGACAAGTAGGATGTACAAAAATCATTCAAAATACGTGTCCGGATATGTTTTATATTCCAAATGTTCCACTTATTTTTGGTGAAATCTACATAGTACATACAAACAATACTTTATATTTTTTGTCCGAGTTATATCATGCACAAAATTATATTTGTCCCACCAATTCTCATTATGATGAGTTTTTTATTAATCGTTCAACCATTATTTTCAATAATAGAACGTGTTTTCATTTTGACGTGAAACCTGTATTTAATATGCTTGGAACTCCATGGCATTGGTATTATCTAGTACCTTTACATAATCTAGTCCAACAACTGAAGAAATTCAATATAATTAGTAGTCATAATTCTGCAATTTGCGATAAACCAAACAGTTACCAATGCATTAATTCATCGAAGTGCATCTCAAAAAGTCGTCTCATGGATAATTACTTTGATTGCCCTCAACAAGATGATGAAATCTTTACCATAGTCAATAGAACCGGCTTATCAAACATTTTTGCAAACCATTTCAAATGTGAACTATCCAACAAATACATTCATCAATCTTATGTTAAAGATAGACATTGCAATTGTCCGATACATAATCCTGATTGGTGTGAAGACGAAGATTTCGATGTTGACTTCGTTAGAAAGGATATTTCATTTCAGACTATTTGTGATGGGTTTATTGAATTATATCCAGTAAATATCGATGGAAAAAATGAAACAGATGAAACAGAATGTGAACAATGGCCCTGTAAGAATATCTATACTCATTGTGATGGAATATGGAATTGTCCAAATGGCGCAGATGAAATTGGTTGTTATTTATCTCCAACACTAAATTGTTCTTCAGATCATCACATATGTATTGAACCTATCACACATGAACTTATGTGTCTTCCTATTACGAAAGCAAATAATGGTGTGATTGATTGCCTTGGTGCTACTGATGAACCAAAATTATGTCAAAGAGATTACCAAGTAGATCTGTATCAAAACTTTTTATGTAGCACTGCAAAATCCCGTTCCTGCATTAATTTGAATCTACTATGTAATGGGTACACAGAATGCACACATGAAGAAGATGAGAAAATCTGTGTAAAAAATCAATCTAATGTTTCTTTGTTTCCAACAAAATGTAATTCAGGGTATGTAGAGATGCTTTCTGATGTTCGACATTTTCTATGCTACGAAATACAACGAAAGGAAAAACAGCAACCTAAATATTTGTCGTTAAATGCATCGAGAGAAGTCGTCGAAAATCACAATGAAAATAAAGTCAACTCTGTCAATTCACGTTCACCATTCTTTGAAATATATCCTCAACGTGAGTATGAATGTCATCGTGGTTTAGGTTTACGTGTCTGGTTAAACGATACAAAGAACTTAACAACATATGCATGTCTTTGTCCACCAAGTTTTTATGGTGAACAATGTCAATATCAAAATCAACGAGTAAGCTTGACTATTAAATTTCAAACATTATCAGATTCTTTGTCAACATTATTTGCAATAATTATTTCGCTTATTGATGATAGTGAAGAAAGAATTATTCATTCACATGAACAATTCACTTATTTATCGTCAAGGGATTGTAAAGTTAAATTTAATGCTTATCTTCTCTATTCAACCAGGCCAAAAAATCAAACAAAAACTTATCTAATACATATTGATATTTATGAAAAATTTTCATTGAATTATCGCGGAAGTTTATTATTTCCGATAAAATTTCCATTTTTACCTGTTTATCGTCTAGTATTAATAGCTGTTATTCCACGGAAGGATGCCAAATATCCAAGATGTTCGAAATCTCAATGTGTTCATGGCAAATGTATGATTTATTCAAATCAACCAGAAAATGTTACTTTTTGTCAATGCAATCAAGGATGGTCTGGACGCTTCTGTACTATTCCACATACTAGTATGTGTTCATCTGATTCTATATCTATTGGTTTATCTGCTTACAATCGATCTATATGTGTTTGTCCTATAAATAAATTTGGTCCTTGCTGCTTGCTTATTGATAGTATTTGTCAAACAAATAATAATTTAACATGTCAAAACGGTGGTCAATGTATACCAATGGATGAGTATACAGAATCCAATCAAAAATTTCTATGCATCTGTCCTAAAGGTTATATTGGAGATCTATGTGAACTAATTGATAACAAATTAATTATTAAATTTGAACACGATGTTGCTTTATCTCAAACAATAATGATTCATTTCATTAACATTATTAGAAATGCTGCACCGATACGGACAACGACTCTTCGAACAATGCCTCTTACACAAATTTCACTTACAATTTATTGGTCAAGGCCATTTCATATTGTTTTTGTTGAACTTCAAAATAAAATTTATTATTTAGCAGTCGTTCAAAAAACTTATCAAAGATCAATAACAACTACAACAATTATCAATAAGTCAGATCGTTGTCAGCATATTAATGAATTGTTCAATGAAACATTTGTTAAACTGAATCTTCTTCGTCGTATTAAATATTATCATCTACCATGTCAAAACCTATCAACCAATCTAACCTGTTTTTATGATAATCTTCATCTTTGTTTCTGCTATGATTACCAACAACAACGTTTAGCTAATTGTTTTAAATTTAATCATGATATGAAATTTGATTGTTTTGGTCAAAGTGTCTGTGAAAATGAAGGTAAATGTTTTCAAGACACTCCCGATTGTCCACAACGAGCAACATGTATTTGTTTACCTTGTTTTTATGGAGCACGATGTCAATTTATTTCAACAAGATTTGGTCTATCACTTGATGCTATTTTAGGTTATCATATTCAACCGAATAACACTTTGAGACATCAGTCAAATATTGTAAAAATTAGTTTAGTATTAACTATAATCTTTATGATAGCAGGATTTATCAATGGAATTTTATCTTTTATAACGTTCAACAATAAAACTATATGAGAAGTTGGTTGTGGTTTGTATCTATTAGGTTCATCGATTACGACTTTGTTTACAACAATTATATTTGGATTGAAGTTTTGGATACTTCTTCTTGCACAAATGACAATTATATCAAATCCTCTATTTTTACGTATTCAATGTATATCTCTTGATTTTCTTTTAAGAGTTTTTCTTAATATGGATCAATGGTTAAATGCATGCATTGCTTTAGAACGAGCAATAACAACATTAATGGCTGCTGGCTTTGATAAGAAGAAAAGTAAACAAATAGCTAAAATTGTTATTAGTATTCTAATTATGTTTATGATTGGTACAAATATCTATGATCCAATTTATCGACGTTTAATTGATGAAGAAAATGAAGATGAGAAACGAACATGGTGTATTGTTACTTATCCATCGAGTTTACAAACATTCAACTCTTTTATGCAAACATTTCACTTTTTAGTACCATTTCTTATTAATCTCATATCAGCTGTTATTCTCATAATAAAAAAATCTCGTCAACAATCAAATGTTCGACCTAATCGAGCTTATAAACAAATATTAAAACAACAAATTCAAAAACACAAACATTTAATTACTGCTCCTGTTATATTAGTTATTCTTGGAATACCACGTTTAGTTATTTCATTTATATCACAATGTATGAAATCAACGAATGATGCATATTTATTTATTGCTGGATATTTTGTTTCATTTATTCCACCTATGGTTACATTTCTTGTATTTGTATTGCCATCAGAATTTTACAAAAAACAACTTTATGCTTCTCTCACTACTTTTCGAACTACAATACAACGATATTTACAACGTATCAGATAAAAGTAATTCAAATATGTGTTTTTTAACAATACTTTTGTGTCCATTTATATCCATGCTTTCCAACTTTCTGCATCTATTTAAACTTTTTCTCCATGTCTAAATGAACTATTCCAGTTGACTATTTTAGAATTGTCAAAACCGTAGAATATAGGAGCAATATCTTGCGAGAATAAAATTTTCTATTCGAAATTGGAAATATAAGATATATTTCTCTGATGTTTTGCATTCAGTAACTATATAATGTTCTACACAGTTACGAGACGCTGAGAGTCTATTGTATATAAAATTTTTGTTAATGATTAGAAGAAATTTTTTTGAGATTCATTCTGACGAGATCGACTCGGTCTTAATATTAGATATATAGTTACATATCTTCCATAATATAGAAATTTAATACAGATATATATTTTTTTTTGTTGCTTCTCATACACAAGATACGACGTTCAAATGTATGAAAAGATTTCAATATTCTTGCTTGTTTCTCAAAAGAAAAGTTTAACAACGAAAAAAAAATCTACTTCTTCAGAAATCACTATCGTAACATTTAAGGTAAATTCTATCGTTACTCATCAATTAAGAACTGAGATAATATTAATTTATTATCGTGACAATGTTTTTATGTCTAATTTTTGCTATGAAATTCAATTCGTATCGAATAAAAAATGTATACAATTTCTATTTTAGCTCATAGATTCGTGTATTTCAAAACGACCTTATGAAGATGAATTCAATTTGAACAATATTGTTGTTGTCTATATTGCTTTTCATTAAATATTATATTTGTCTCATGGGTGAAGACATTCGCTTTATATGTCTGTAAATCAAAACTACTCTCATGCTTTAATTTTATTTTAATCCTATTTATCTTTGTAAATAAAAATTATCGTTGACTTGTGACAGATTCCTCTAGAAATGCTTTGCTAAATATTATTATATGATTTTTAAATTCTCATCTTATATATATATATATTCATGTTTGAATTAATCAGCGAAGTTGAAATGATAATGGAGAAACTCATTGAGTATATTTTGTTTTATCCCCCAAGAAACGATCTATAACCTGCAATGACTTAATAAGCAGGATTTTCTACGAGCACATCAATTAGTTATAAAGAATTTTAATAAATTTTAGTAGCATTTTTTTTGCTTTTTCCCAGTGTTTTGAGAATATTCTAAAATCTACGTATATATCAAATATATTACAGAAACATTAATCTTTCTTTTTTATATTTGATCTCTTATTGGTATGTAATTCCAAACTTTCTTTCATAAACACAAAACTTTTGCTTCTAAAAGCATGGCAAAGGTAGCTAAAACTATATGAAAAACTTACTACTATTTTCTCTCAGGTAACATAACGAAAAATAAAGAAAAAAACGAGGAGAACTATAAGAATTAGACATGTGCATATGAATACTTCATCATCTTATTCGCAGTCGCATCCTTATCGAGGGTGTTGCTGTGGTTACGGGCTAGTTGGTGAACGTGGCCTCTCTCTTCACTTAAATCCACACCCCACATCGACAATCACACCCACACTCACTAAAAGATTAGTATTAAAGAAATGAGTCAATTATCATTTGGAACTCTTATTGTTTTGAAAACATTTCTTTTTAATAACAATTGACTATACTCAAATAGACGAGACTATAATTGAAATTCTTGTTAAAAAATAAGAATCTCATCCATTCGCTGAATTAATTGAAAATTGAGATCTTATTTTTTTATTCAATGAGAGGGTTTCGCAAGGGGGAAACGGCGGACTTTTGGACTTGAAGTTACTTTGAGCTACTTCAAGTTACTTTCAGCTACTTGAAGTAGCTTACTTTGAAGTACTTTTCAACTTCAAATTTACCTGAAGTTACTTGAAGTTACTTTAAGCTACTTATTCCTACTTTGGACTACTTGGGTGGTACTTTGAGCTACTTCAAGTAGTCTACTTTCACGTACTTCGGCGTACTTTTCTACTTCAAGTCCGCCGTTTCCCCCTTGGGGTTTCGTCTGGATTATTTCACAGAAAAATTTATTTGTTTAGTTATGGATCAACAAATTGATATAAAAGTTAATGAAATGGTTAGGAATGCTGTTGAAAAACATTATTTACTACCTCAAAATCCAAAATGATTATAGCTCTATAAAAACTGCATATTATTGCTTAACAAGTTGTGGACATGCAAAGTAATCGATAAAGGGTGTTTTTTTTGTTCTTTAGGCAATGTTCATTGATCATCTTCCATGAAAAACTTGTCTCAATTTAGCTAATCTTTATGATTATTTGAGCTGAAATATTTAAAAGACAATCGTTTTTAGCGTCGCAAATTAACTAAATTTGAAATAGCTGAAAACTGTTTTTTAAATGTACTTGGCATAATCATTTATATTTATCTTCAACACGTACAGATATTGAAAATATTTATCATCTTCGAGGAAATATTCTCAATCATAAGAATATCATTTAGAAGTATGAAATATTCGAGAAAAGTTTCTTCTTTGAAATCATCTGGAAATTGACCAATCCTCTATGGAAGTTGCTTTAAATTATTATCGTTAGAATTAAATGATCATTCTATTTCGTTATTTAGTAGAACATAAAGTCTTTTAATTAAATTAAATAAAATATCTAAAAATGATTCATGATTTATTTAAATTGAAGATGCATTTATTGTTTAGTAAGAAAACTAATTTGTTTTTTTTTGACGTTCATTTCGTTAATTGGAAGACAATCATTCTTCTCAGATTTCGTAGTCATATGATTCTTCATCAGATTAAATCAATATCAGACATTTAGATAATTGTGAATTCCTACTGAAGGAAAAATTGGTCTAATACTGAGATCCCTACTCAAGAATTTTTTTCAATAAAAAATGAATCTGTAGAATGATTTTGCCTTCTTCAAAATCCTTAGATTCATCACAATAGATAACTTAAATAGCGAACTCTTCTAACACTAATGACTGTTGCTTATCGATATTTTAGTTATTTTAACATAAAGAAATCGACTGTAATGCATATGGTCTTTGTTCTAGTCAATATATAAGGACAATTGCATTCTTGAGGGTGTGGGTGGGTGCGGGTAGGTGGGTGTGGATGTGGATGTGTGCGTGTGGGTGCGAGTTTGGGTGTGGGTGTGGGTGTGGTATAGGCTTGGCTGAGTATGTGTGATGATATTCATTTTGTCTAGGGTGTGGGTGTAACAGGTTGTGTAGACGAAATGAATATCATCACACATACTCAGCCAAACCTATACCAGACCCACACACCCACGCCCACACCCTCTTTGGAACGGAGAAAGATTTTTTTTGGATGTTACTGTACTCTATGAGATGAAAAAAAGAACAAATTTTTGTCATAAATGCCTTAGTTTTCATTGATTTATAGCAATAACGAAAAATTTAAAATATCGCTCTACATATTGTGTTAATATAGCTTTTTTTGAACTTTCTATAAATAGTTTGTATCAACAAAGTATATGAAACGAACTTCTTTTATTTGTCAAATTATTTCCTCCACCCCATTCGTTCGTATTCAATAAAATTTCTTGAAATTGCAAGCCGATGATTTTTGTCACGCTCTATATAAAAATGGAGAAGTGTCTTCACGTCTATTGTTGATAATTTTCCATTCATAAAACTTTGTGTAGAGCTAAAACGAATGATCTATTCTGAAAGCTCGCGACCAGTTCTACAAGTCTAGCTGCATGTAGGTTGAAAAAAACCTCTCACTGTACTAAAAAAGAATGCTTCCCTTCGGCTAGATATCGTTGAAAAGCTAGGTATTTGATATTGTTGTCATGATTTCTCGAAAACTTAAGCAGATAGGAAGTTGATTTTTTCAGAAGTGAATGATCATCTCTCTACCAATAAAAAAAAGCAAATTATCAAAATCGATTGAGTAGAATTCGACTTATAGACATTTTTCTTTTTGAAACCCAACGGTACTATGAGCGCGCTCTTCACTCCTATGCTTTATATATATACTCCAAGCGGTTATGGCACTGTGAAAAAACAAGATAACAGAATAAACAAAAATAAAAATAAAAATTTCTTGCCGAATTTTTTTTTCTCACAAAGTAAATATAAGAATGAGAAATCATTTTTGCAAGATGGATGAATATTCTTTTAAAATAAATAGACAGTTACATTGAACCGACTATTGTTATAAATGAATGGCCTGAATCGAAAATAAACCCGATTGGGAAAAAGTATCATTGATTGATTCATTTAATGCGAGCAACATTGTCGTTCGACTATATGTTTCTATACGTTATCTTTGTGGAGAAAAGTTTATTTTTTGTGTACATATAAGAGACAAGAGAAACGATAATGAAGACAATAGTACCATACTATCACACGTGAATGATTGAGATATTAAAGTCACGTGGTTATATATGATATGATATATATTAACCCTTTACCTCCCCTCCTTCGATTGACAATTGGAATTACCATTTTGTTGAATGATTGCAGAAAATAAAGAAAGCATGGGATTTGAAAACAGTAAGAACATTTTTTGTAGTGAACTGTATGAGCTATCAATTGTTAAAAAGAATAATTTTTTTCATCGGTTCTTCTTTGAAATATTGAACCAACAAAATTGATCATTTTAGAAAGAATGGAATTTTTCGAAAGAAATCGTTCTCTACTTACATTAGACAAAGATCTTTCGGATTTTCTTTGTGACATAAATTGATGAAATTGTCTACTAGTAAGTTAGATATGTTTTGAATGCAGTGCGATAACTTGACGAAATGCACACCCTAACATAATAAGTGACCGAGGAGCCATTATGAACCATCTTTAGGACAATCAAGAGAAATGGTAATACATGTACTATAAATCTCAGCTCATGAGACGTTAGAATAGCATTTATTTTGAATTGAATGCCTTCAGAAAATATTAAACGGTAGATACCTATTTAAGAAAATGTGCTAAAACCGAATGCATTCATTTGGCATTAATTTTTATCGTTTTATTCCTTCCGTTTTCCATTACTCCAATAAGATAGGATGTATGCTACTTTTGCTCATTCAAAAATGTGATTAAAGAAAAACAAATCAACGCTTAACAAGTTGTTCCATCATACAGGTAACCGACCAATTAAATGGCACTACGCAAGGAGATAGAGATTCGGTGAATCAGACCACATAATTATCATACTAGGTAGACTAGTTATTTTATCGGTGTCTCTACTGGAACCGCTGTGGGGGGTAAAGGGTTAAAAAGAGTTACATTAACATTTAGATTTAACCAGAAAATATATCATGAAAGTGATGTATATATATGGAAGTACGGCGGAGTGTGACCGGTTAGATATTATTCAAGTTCGAAATCTTTATAGATCTTCTGAAAAAAAAATATCTTAACTCGATATTTTTTAGCATATTGTTGCTATAAATTGACATTTTTTGAGAAAAATAATATGTCATGTGGTGTTTTCTACAACTCTAAATGTGTTCAATTTAAATTGCACTTGTTTATAGAAAATCAAATGAAGAACCTCATTGTCAGATTTCATGGAAATTTATTATTACGTCCTTTTTCGTTCAATTTTTTTTATCCTTCTTTACTCATTAGATAAGGAACAAGTCAAGAACGACAATAATACAGTGTGACAGAGGATTTAACCCGCTTTGAGAACATGCACCAACTCTTATTATAACTTGTTTCTATGTTAAAAATGAACAAAACAACCATAGAAAAAATTGAAAAAAAAAGGTCAAAACAATGCATTTCCCGGGAATTGACGATGAGGTATCTTCGTTGTTCGTCAGCTGTTTTTTAATGATGCTATCGATGATGTCTAACTCAACACTCACACGCACATCCTCCACTATGTGGTGCAACTCAGAAATTTTTCTGAAGAATCAGAGCAGAATCGAAGAAATGTACATAATATATTAGCACAAACAAATATCAGTGCATCAAATGAGATGTTTATACAGTGACCAAGTAATCATAATCTAAAACGAAATCCTACTTATTGACAACAAAAAAAAGATAGGATTCAGCCAACTTCCACAAACATCGACGTTTCTACTATTCCATAAAAATATCACCGAACAACTCATAGTATCACATTTTAGGAAAATAATAGTCGAAGTTCAAACCAGTTATTCTAATTTATACTTAGTGTGCAAGTGTTTGTTTGATCAAGTGTTCGTTTCCCACTTTATGCATAAAGCTTATGTGTGAATTCGTCGATTGGATCTGTCACAAATATAGATTTTTTTGAAATTTAGGTATTCGCTTCATACATAGCAAGTAAACGATTCGTTTATATAAGTATTGATCAATCTAATAGACTATGATGAAATTCATAACAGACAGTATAGACTGAGCAGATTATTTTGCTATTATAAGAGAAAGTAGTTATTATATTTTTGCTAAGAAAAATTCATGAGAAAAGAATTTTGGATTTATTTAAAGTAGTACAGTTTTCTGAGAATAGATATAAATAATTATCAATTTAGTAAAGCACACTAGAACTTCGTGATTAAATGCATAAAATAATATTATAGAGATAACTATTATATTCGGTTTGTCGATTCCATTGATTATTTTGTGATAGCATATGTTATCATTTTTGTTTTCGAAAAACTGATCACATTTGAAGTATCACTCCATTTTGATATATCTAAATTAGATATTCGTTCAAGACTTTCTATCATAGACGTTGTTGAATCTATAGCTACATCGCAGACATTATGATTTGCTCGTCGTTGTCTTTCACTTTCTAAACATAGTTGAATATCTTGAATATGTTGTGAAACTGTATTTGCTTTTTCTTCCGTATTCGCCATATAACGCATGAAATGTGCATTTGCTGAACTTAATTCAACTAAACCTTCAAATATTTGGTTAAGATAGTTAAGGGCCTTTAATTGGTGACGAGCCCAAAACTTTTTTACCAAAAGAATGACCGTTCCAGCGCAAGCTCCACCTAAGATACACGCACCAATGATAGCGGTAATAGGAGGAAAAGCTGTTCCAGCAATAATTAATGCGCCAATACCACCAAATGATTCAGCTGCAACAAGTCCTCCAACTGCAGCACCAGATGTAATCGTACTGACTGGTACAGCACATTTGAAACAAAAATTTGCTACGTCCAACCGTTCCTCGACAGTGACTTTTTTCGATTGAACTGAATTAGTCATATTATGTATACGGTCGTCTAGTTTTTGGCTTTCAGCTGTTGCTGATTTAGCTAAGTCGAGTAAACTTTGTATTCCACTTGACATTCGATTCAAAGCAAGTTGAATATCTCTTTTATCTATACCATTAAGTGCTTTACTTGGATCCGTACTCATGACATCTTGAACAATTCCCATTTGTGATTTAGCCGCTTTAAGTAGCGGAAGCATCATATTGACGTTATGTTTTGCTTGTGTTACCATCCGAACAAAACATTGAATGAGATCACGAAGTTCATTTGCCATATCGCTATATTCTTGAACTTCTTTCATCATATTTTCAAGTAATTCTTTAATACTTTCTACTAATTCTGGGATTTTGTGTAGTTTTTGAGCAAATGGTAACGATGAGAAATTGGTTGCAATAGATAAAAACTGTCGAAAACGATGAGTTTGTTCATCTTCAGTAGAAGAATCAGTTTTTCCAGCTGCAACTTGAAGTGATGCTTCAGCTATTTCATCGGGTTTAAATGTATCCCAGCTATCATTTCGTAAAAGTTCTTGACTAACATCTTCAATAAATGCCTTAACACCATCGCGCTTCATTTGTTCTTGTTCTATGATAGCCTGGGCTAACGCATCATGACTACCATCCATTTTATTTTTTGTTATGTATCAAGTAAAAACAGAGTTTTATTTTAAATTAAAATGCTTTTATTGATTAGTTAACCTATAGATGGAAATTAAAATTAATCTTGAAGGAAAATAAACATACCTTAACTTAGCAAAAATATTGAAATGCTGAATGTCTTCTATACCTTTAAATATTTGTGAGAAAAAAAAAACTTGCTGGGAAAAATATGTTGGAAAGATTGATGTTGTGTCCTTTTTCACCTGTCGTTTTAATAATAGAAACAAAAAGAAAATACCAATATTAAACTACAATTGAAACCTACGGAGGAGAAAAATATATTTTTCTCTTTTGCTTTCCTGCCTCAATGAGTTTCACAAGCAATTTTCTTTTCTGCTGAAAAGCGCCTGTTGTGAATCATGATTGTATGGCGTCGTATTTTGATATTGATTCTTCAACTTACTTTTTCTTATCTTATTATTAATATTTATTTTGTGATGCATATGATAATGGCATGATGAAGAGAAAGTTGAGATTAGATAAAGAAAGGAAGAAAGCAAGAAACTCAGCAG
>CAJNOP010001140.1:22445-49024 GCA_905250075.1 Rotaria sp. Silwood1
GTGGGTGTGGGTGGTTGTGGGTGGGTGTGGGTGTGTGGGTGTGAGTGTGGGTGTGGGTGTGTGGGGTGTGGGTGGTGTGGGTGTGGGTGGGTGTGGGTGTGGGTGTCCTTTCCGTTAATATCAAGACCCACAATCACACCCCACCCACACCAACACCCACACCCCACACCCACACCCCACACCCACCCACACCTACAATCACACCCACACCCTTCGTTTATAGATGTGCACGTTCTAGTTTGATTGTTCTATCGTGTGGTGCTGGTAAATCTTTAATTGGTGTTACAGCTGCTTGTACAATAAATAAAAGTTGTTTAGTACTTTGTAATTCAAATGTATCTTTTCAACAATCGAAATAATAATTTAAAATTTAGTCAACAGTTGATGATTCTGATATAAAATTATTTACTTCTGCTGATAAAGAAATGTATATATGTTAGTCCTTTAGAGAAGATGATAAAATATCTGTTTTAAATTTTTTAATTGAACCTAAATTATACGAAATTAATTGGATAGAATAACATAATTTAGGTTACCTTGCTAAAGTTAAATGTAGTGAAGCAGAGGTGCAGAATCTACCGTTCATATGAAAAATGTTCCCAAACATTTCCCCGCTGTCAAAATAAAAGAAATTTTTTTCTTGAACATATATTGAACAAACAGAACCTTAAGCAACAGATATATGTAATCGGATAAATATATATGCATATATGCGCGAATATATATACAGTTATCCAATTACATATCTATGAATTAATTAATGCTATATTTGTTCTATCGTTTTTCTTTTATCTTATATATATATATATCTGCAGGAATTCTCTCTATTATTGTTATTGTTTCCTGACGATGGTGAGAATACTCATTGAAAGCTCAAAATAAAAAAAAATATTGAGATAGAATTCTAATGTACTTCGTAGTAGTAATGTACTCAATTATGTAGATATTCTTTTGTCTTTGATATATCTTCCCTTCCTTCTTCTATGAGAATATCTTTTCTTGTGACTATATAATTGAGTGTTTGCTATTGTTTGTGTATATTATAAAAGAAAAACGAGAAGCAGAAAAAAAGTTAGACTTTAACAGCGACACGAGCAAAATGAAATGTCCATATAGTGCACACATTTAGAAGGCCTAGAAAGTGAAACAAATCGTGATATAGCACATATGCATATTAAAAGAGACGTATATTGAAGGATAACAGAAACAAAATTATACAACTTGCCCAAAAACTTTGTGCCCTAGCTTCCACAGAAGCAAAAACTTTTCCGCTATTTCCTGTATGAACAAAAATTTTCTATAATGAATAATTTCTCCTCATGCGCGTGAGCGGCACACGGGTGGATTCTGCATGTCTGGTAGTGAAGTATGGTGTCGAATAACACTAGAATTATTTTAAAAATATTTATTAATTCAAAATGATCAGTTTCGACGTTTACTTTTATTTATGATAAATCTGAATAAATTTCGGACATGTCAATATTTAATATGTTATCTTGAACAAAGCTATAATAAAGTAATTGGCTTTTTCTGATATTATGTTCGCCTTAAACATTTATGCAAATTTTACATGATCTTCAACATGATACAAATATAAGAATTATTATTTTTTCCCAAGTTGCTGATCCATCATTTGATTTATCTGCTGCTAATGTATTAACACAACTTTCAACTCATGGAGGATCACGAAGACAACCAGCACAACGACTTGGTCGTATTGTACCATCTAAACGGATGCTCATATTCAAGAATAGAATAGTGTTTTTTTATTCACTTGTTTCACAAGATACTGTTCATAATGTTTTATTCGATTAAACGACAAAGTTTTCTTATTAATCAAGGTTATTCATACAAAAGTCATAACAGGATTATAATTACTACATAAAATTCTACAACAAACGGATTTATAAGAACATAAAGAAAAAGGAACCTTTCGAACACATCGCACCATCGATGACTTCTATTTGAGGACGTGTTAAAACATCATATAAAGTCAAACAGGATTTCTTCAAACATTTTATTTTTCTTTGCGAAAAATATCTCGAATATTCTAGACTTAGGAGCCTCTTAAAAGAGTTGAATCGCGTATAGAAATCCCTGACAATCAATTTACATTTTCTTTTACTATTATTTGCTTTTTTACAGTAGAATATTGCTCTGACATTCACCTTTTCGAGAGCTGTATTTAGCAATACTTCTCGTACATGTGTAGACAGCGACAGCTTTATTGTCCTTACACATAAATCTTTTTTTCCCGTTCTGTATCTTGAAAAAAGGGTAAGGGCAGAATGCATATCGAGGTTTCTTTAAATGGGAAATAGTTATTGCCTCTCGGCGTTTTCGACTAAGATCAAAGTGTAGCATCTATTCTCGTCGATTTGAAAGTCGGCGCTCGTCCCATTGGGACCAGGCTCTTTCAAGCGGACATTTGGACATCGAGTCCACTCAGATCCGTGCCATAGATCGTCTCGACACTGTAGTGCCGTCGAATTCGGTCCACTCCTGGTTCCTTCGAGAATCGGGAACATATTAATTACTGAAAATTAAATGAAAAATTGATCTCAGCCCCATATCATGTTATGTATTACGTCCATCATTCACATTCTTATACAACAGTTTCAATGATAGTGTTCATGCGTAGGTTTTAATGACACTTTTGTAGATTTTTTGAAAAATATACGAAAGCATAGTAAGAAACACAGGATCGTAAAAAAAGTATTTCTCACAGTCAATAGTTTTTGGTTAGACAGAAATCTTCAACAGTAAATTGTAAATCAGAGATAGCAATAGTGATCGATGGGAACGATTACCGAGAATAGTTGCAAAGAGTGAATAGCTGGATTATGTTTCGTAGTTGGTTTATCTTCATTTTTAGAAGAAATCTGACGAAATTCAAGAACTATAATTGCTGATCTATAAATACAGAATAAGTATTAATCTAAAAATGGTTGATGCGATAGATTTGCCAGTTTTCTCATCCTTGAGAGAGAAAGTATAATAGAAAACAAATTCTTAACGACTAGATGAAGTGACTTTCATCACAAGTATGAAATTGCTGGACATATATTAAATGACACACAACTTAATGCGAACATTCGAGTGAATCGAACCAGAATATAAAATATACTTCTCCTAGTTGTTTATTTCTGAGACGTATATGAATGTCTATCGTCTCTTTACTTATTTCTGCATAAACACGTTTCATTTGTTTTTTAAGGACTTTTGGTTCATAGGTTCTCTGTAAACTGCACTTTCATTCTCAAGTGAATTAACTGAATAGAAAAACACAAAAATTGTTGCGGTAAAAAGTTGAAAAGAATTCAACGTCGAAGTGTTTGCTTCTTTTTAATCAAGAACTATCGCTGCAAGAGATGCTGATTTTTTTTAACAACATTTTCGGTCTTTATTAACATGACCCAAGATGATCATAATTGTCTTTATAGAATTGCAATTGAATAACGCACACAGAAAATATTTGAACAATATACATTTTTCAAATTCTCAAGATGAAAATCCACATAAAGTAGCAGTATACAATTGTGAATGAATTCCGGGTGATTTTTCACATCTTTTTATTAAAATGCAGCTGTAGAATGTCAAATGAGAGTCGTTTGAGAAATATTTATTGTGTGACAAATGATTGCTTTTCAAATCTTTCTTTCAATGAGGAAATATTTAGCCATATTTTTAGATCATACAATTCCTTCCATTAGTATATTAAATATTGTGCAAAGATATTTCTCTTTACATCTGACGATGAACTTTATTTCATAATCATTAGGTGTGAGTGTAGTTATTGTTAATCCACACCCACACCCACTTTTTGATCGCTAAGTATCAATAGAATCAGTCTAAAAGTGTTTATCTGTTCATGATGAATTCTGATAATATTGTTATTGCTTATTTTAATTATGTACGAAATAAATCACACCGAAAAACATTTTTCCTTGACAGAAATGAGTAATAATATGTTATATTTGTATGCTGCAATTTATCGACCAAACAAAAAACAAAATATTTCATTTTATTGAGTAACATCTTACGGAATATACACAAATATTATATATGATGAAAGAAGCAGTGGCTCATATAATTTTACATTTCACTGAAGTCGTACCATTAAAAGAAAGACAATGACGCAGACATATTATAGAATAATATTTTGCTACTGAAAAAAAAGGACTCAAAATAGTGTAATCGATAAAGTATTGTACAACTGAACGATTCATGACTATTTCTATTTGCTGTAATATGTTGCTCTGGCAGGTCGATATTGCCATCAACCTGCATGTTTTCTTCATCGCAACACGTATTTGATTGCAGTTGATCATTTATCTCTTGATAAATTTGTAATAAGCAATTTTTCTCTTCAATCTATAAAGAACGACATTTCCTCTGTGATTACATATTGTATTCTTGCGTTGTGTATTTTCCTCTCGTTCATTAAAAATACACTTCGATTCATCGCCTCCATCTATCTCAGCATTTTTTGTTGTCAGTTAGATATCCTTTTTCTATTATTATAAGCTATCCTTGATGAACGGTTTCTTCTTACATGGTATCTATAAAGACAAAGCAGATGTCGTGCTTCATACATCTTCGAGAAAAATTGTTTATTGTAATTTACCAAGTGAAAATGAGAATGTCAGCAAAAATGCGTTGATAAAATTTAATTCAAGTAGTTGGTGAAGGAAACTATGCTGTCGAATATAAAGCAAAAGATACACGAACAAATGATGATGTTGCAGTGAAAACGATTAAAATCGGCAGTCGAGAAGTAGCATCCGATGGAATTAATTTAACTGCTTTAAGAGAAATTAAATTTCTTCAAGAAGTTAAACATCCAAATGTGGGTGTGGGTGTGCAGAATGAGAAGACTCACACCTACACCCACCCACCCACACCCTAGTCAAACGGGATATAATTTTCAGAAAATGCTGAAACTGCAGTGAATATGCTATGGTAAAACTTTCAGCCTGATATTATGATATTTGAGAGAGATATTGATCAAACAAGAGTCAAAAATAGTTTATTCGACAAACAAAATTTCTCTGTTCAGGTTCATTATAAAGATCTAATTTTGTTTGTTTGCAAGAGTAGTGTGAGAAAAAACCTAGATTTCAAGTAAAAATTTTTGTTGTTCATGAGAAATTAGGTCACAGGTTGTCTTTCCATGCATTTGTCTTAATTTCGATCATCCGGATGGTAAATGACTTTTTTGAGTAAGTTATTACTATAGATAGGTGTCATTTATTAATATGCTATGTATAAAGAGAAAGTCTAGAATGCGCTACATCTTTTTGTACATTTACATTGAACATCAAATACAGTTAAAAATGAAAAAAGTTTATTAAAAGTAAACGTGACATTTGTTTTTACTACAATACTGAGTATTGTCCATAATGTTGTAATAGTTTTTGTTTCACATATATCTCGTCTTAGACAAATGATAAAACTTTAAATCTTTCTTTCAAAAGATGTGCTATGAGAAGCTCTACAAAAACTATATAATCGAATTTCTTTTGACCCATTCTAATTTTTTTTTAATGCTGAAAATGAACAAGTTATGTCGCAGTATTACTTCTCATCATACAGAGAATATTTCGAGGACTTTTCTTATTAGCTATAGGATTTGTTTTATATAAGTTTTACAGAGCTTTCAACGGTACATCGTTTGAAAAGAGAGTCAAGGTTTTATCATTTACCTAAGCCGAGATATATGTGAAATAAAAAGTATTACAACATTATAGACGTCCGGTATTGTAGTAAAAACATATGTCACGTGTATTTCTAAGATACTTTTTACATTTTTAACTGCATTTTATGTTCAATGTAAATATACCAAAAGATGTAGAGTATCCTATGCTTTCTCTTTATATACGGCAGATTAGTAAATATGAAAATGTATAGTAGTAAAAAAAAATCAAAAGACATAATCTCTGGTCTTCGACTGTAATTCATACTCCGTAAATCTGTTATCAACTACGTCTAGAAGTCTATGATTGAGATCATTTTTAATTAGTTTTGATAGGAGAATTTTCTCTTATTGAGTGGAGCACTATCTATTAAGAGAAAATAGATATGTTAAATATATATGTATAATTCAATTAGCACATGGACCATTTCTTCTCGGAAAAGAAGCACAAGCTACAATAATACTGTTAATTGATGATGGAATACGTGTCAAAGGCGCATCGTTGTCTTTCACTTGCTATATACTAAAAATTTGAAAAAAATCATTAGTAAATACTGTCTAATAAACTGAATTTCAAAATGAAACGATGCATTATATTTGATGAGTACCTGATTACTTTCAAAAGTCTACATATCAAACATGAACCTCTATGAATTGTAAGTAAACTCGACAAGGACTATTTTTCCATCCATGTATTATTATCATAATTATCACATGTAGAGTTTTTCTATCTACAGTTTTCGTCACTCAACCATGACAGGGTAATGGATAAGGCGTCTCTTGATTGTTTAATATCTATCTTTCTCTTATATCTTAATTACTTTTTGTTTATCGGTTTCTTTCGTCTCCTAATTACTAAATGTTTATCTTTCTTCTTCATTCTTCATTTAAACTATGGAATAGAACTGCCCACACGATTATATTTACTTGCGAATAATATTCAACAACCGTTATTTCCTTATTTTTGTACATGAGTTAAACGTTTATGTCGTTTCAGAATTAGTAGGTTTTTTTCTCATGCTCATTTGTCATTAGGCGTAATAGGTATTAACTATTGTCATTGTTGATTTAGATGATTATCGAAATTATTAAAGGCTAATGAGAATTTGAGTACTATAAAAACTTGATGTATAGCAGGGTTGCCAGATCTTCTGAATTATTCGGAAAATTTCGAATTTTGGTATTTTTTTTCGAATACTTTCCGACTGTTCGAATTTTGAATATTTTTCCAGAATCTATTCAATATTAGTTCTCTAGGTTCGAATTTTAATGACTTTGATTAGAACATTTAATTTAACCCTTTCTTGCCCATGGCTAAAGTTTAATATCTGAAAGTGAAATTCGTTCACATTGTGATCATAATTATCTCTAATATACACATGAAAAGTTTGAATCACATCAGATAAGTTCTGAAAAAGTGGCGTTTATAGATACCCTTGTACAATAGAGGGTTAATTTTCATCAGCAACCCATGCGCTGCCGTTGTTCTACTGTAGTCATTGTATAATACAGTTTTGAAACTATTTATAGTGTAAGATCGCTTGAATTTAAAAGCTTTTCAAACTAAATGAAATATTCCGCATTGTTTAAAAAAAATAACATTTGCAGCAATAATTTCTTCGACATGGGTTGAGCTTTATGTTCAGAAAAATGCTTTTTCAAATGATAATTGTCTCTTCTTATACTGAATTAAATTCAGCCAAGATTGATGAATATAATAATTTGAATATGAATTTAAGTGAGATTGAAGAAAGAAATAAGTATATTGGTAACAGTTTTTGCACAAAATAGTGACAGAACAAAACATATCTCCATAAAAAAGGTGATATATGTATTTGACCGTGAAAGAACTGCTTTCCAAATATTTTCCGAAACAGAATTAAAAAAATTCCGAATTTTTCCGAATTTCGGTTAAAAAACTCCGATTTCTGACTTTCTAGTCTGGTAACCCTGATGTATAGTAACACAGAAATATTTTGATCGTATAGATATTATCATAAGATATTGTTTTCAAGTCGAATATGTTTCAATTATTAACAATACTTATAAATTTATTGTTTTACCATTCACTTTCGATTTTCACTGTTCAGAACGTTTTTATTAATTTAAAGCTAATAATATTTCTGTATTAATCTAAGCTAATGATACACTTTTTTATATCTACATCATAAGTCATTATAGTGGTACAAATAATGGATAAACTTTATCACATATTCTATCGTAGAATGTGAACATATATTTTTTTTCTATAGAATCAAATGTCACTTCATTCTTCATGCATTTTATATACATTCAATTGATATAATTTTTAAAAATCAGATTGGAAGTTCAGCTAAAAGTAACGATACTTTTTTTTCTTTTGAGTGTTTTCTCAATCAAGTGACTATTAGATTTATATAAATTGTAGATTAGATGAATTCTACTATTGCAGAGCTTTGTTGACATTTTATACTTTTTGCATTAATGAAAAAATTTTGACAAATACATAAATTCTACATAGTATCTTTTTAGTTTCAAAGAAAATGTTTTATATGATTCAACAACAATTAAAATTATTTCTGCTAATTATATTTTATTGTTTCAATATCATAAGTAAGTTGATGAATTTTTTTTTTGGAAACGAAAACATAATCGATATAAGGTGGAGGTCCTGATCAAAATCGTTTGTTAAACTATCTATTGGCTGATCATCGATACAGACCCATTGCACGACCAGTTCAAAATGATTCTGACACGTTACCTGTTACTATAAATTTAGCTTTACAACAAATCATTGATTATGTAAGTGAGATTAAATATATATTTTTCATGTTTTGTTTTTTTTCAATTGTGAAATATAAATAGGATGGAAAGAACGAAGCTATTATTATTAGTGGCTGGATCACTATCGTATTTATGCTTAATTATAATTAAGGATGCAACGATGATAATTAAGCTAATACCAATCTATGTAGGCTTAGGGTGTACTTTTTCTTATGAAATTCTGAGTTTGATTCTTTTTACAAAAAGGTTCTTTTTAGGAAAAATTGTATTTTTATAAAAATAAAAAAAAAAATTTACTCCACTAAAAATTTATTTTCTTAGTCAAAGTCATTTTTTTGTCAAGAAATGATTTCTTTGTACTGACAAAAGTTTTTCTTGAAAAAAAACCTATCGGAAAAAAATGAAATAACTTATTTCAAGAAATCGATGACAGATTCGGATTTGTTCACTCCAATTGCCTTTGGTCGAACTTGATAAAAAGCAATACTTTTTTTGCGTAAAACTCCCTTTCTCTAACCAAAAAATGGTCCAGCTCATAACTTTGAAAAACTGATTTCACCCTAAGTCATCCTAGATCGGATCAGTTATCATCAACATTGCATACCTAGTTATAATATCTGCTCTTATTCTCCATATATATGTGTATAGATGTGGTACGATTATAGTTTAAGATGGAAACCAGAAGAATTTGGTAATATTCAAACACTACGAATACCAAGTACACAAATTTGGACGCCAGACATTTTTCTATACAACACGTTATTATTATTATTCAATGAAAAGATATCTTGAAAAATGATGTCTTTTTTTTTCAGTATGGATGACAAGTTTGATACTACAACGAAAGTTAATGCTGTTGTGCAATATGATGGTAATATATTATATGTTCCACCAGTATTATTCAAATCGATTTGTCCATTTAATATTGCCTCGTTTCCATTTGTAAGTTCAAAAAAGTATATCATTCATAACCTACTTTTATTTTAAATATTTTGCCTTTTATTGGATACACAACTTTGTACGTTGAAATTTGGAACTTGGTCATATGATGATGCTGGTATATCGTTAAATCATTTTCTTGAATGAAATATCAAAATGTTTCTACATATTACATAAATTTTTTATCACTTAGGAGTCAATTTGACGGCAGAAAATAGCCGAGGTCAATTAGATGCATATGTCCAAAATGCTGAATGGCAATTAGAAGGTAGCTGGTACGGATTATGTGTGTTTTATTCTATTTATTCTATTTCAGATTTCACTGCAACAAATAGTGGCACCAAATACGATTGTTGTCCGAATGTGTATCCACACGTACTATACACTATTCGAATGCGTCGACGTTCTCTTTATTATTTTACAAATATCATCGGTAATAAAATATAAATAACAACGTTTTTTTTCTAATCTTAGCATCAATATTATTGTTTTTCGTTTCATAGCACCTTGTTTTCTTATTAGTTGTATGACACCACTTGGATTTTTATTATCACCGGATAGTGGCGAAAAATTAACCTTGCGTGAGTTAGAATTTGATCATAAAAAGTTTATTCTTATACATTTGAAGTCTTCAGAGATTACAACCCTTTTAAGTGTTATTATGTTCAGTTTAGTTCTATCGGAAATTCTGCCATCAAGTTCAACTGCTATACCAATTATTACCATTTATTTCATCTGTGTCATGTTCATGACAGCAGTCTCAGTTGTTGCATCAGTATTTATATTATCTCTTCATAATCGAAACTCTAGTAATCATACAATGCCATTATGGGTAAATCATATTTCAAAATGAGTAAATTACATGACTTTAGAAATCATTTTAGATTCGTAAATATATTTGTGACTATTTGGCATGGTTATTACTTATGAAGCGTCCTGATCATGATTTGAGTTGGCATGCGATTAGTCGTCGATGGACTTCGTCAAAAAAAGAATCGGATAATATACATGAATCGATCGGTAATCATCAATCTAAGATTCCTTCTGAATCATTGTTTAATAATAAATTCGACTTGTTATCAAGTAATGTTATAAATGTCCATAAGGAACCTTTAGTATTTTTGGAAAAACAACACTCAGATTCGATATTAGAATCCGCTGTACCTCCGGCAACAAAAACTCATGATTATGGTTATCATCAAAATACATCTAATGAATTGTACATATGTGATATGGATACGACATGCTCTGAGCTACGTGTTATTATTTCTCAACTTGCTATTCTTATTAATTATTCTCGAAAAAAAGAGAAAGATGAAAATGAATCTCAAGATTGGCAGTTTGCGGCAATGGTCATCGATCGTCTTTGTCTATTGCTTTTTTCTATAATTATGTTTCTTTTTACTGCATTTACTCTTCTCCACGTTTAACTATTTTTTTATTTTTAATTTATTGCTTTTTTATTTGCGATTGAACCAGTTTTTATCTTGACCTTTTCTTCTCTTTTAAATATATATGATTTAATAAATTCTATAGAGCATATACTGACAATTATATACAAATTATTCGATTAGTGAAGTCGAACTGCGCTATGTACGAAATGAATCTGAACAACCTTGAATTAATTAATGAGACGTATCCTGTATGAGAGCATAGAGTTTTTTCTTCTTTCGATTAAGATAAATATTATGACGTAGAATAGTATCGAAGATAGCTCGTATATTTGTAATCTCTAACGATCTTTTCTTTTAATTATATTTATTACTGTCATTAAATTAGCTATTTTGAGAACAAAAGCCATATAAAAAAAGTATATCTCTAATTTCGCGCACGTAGAATATTACGAAAAGATCAATCTTTTTTTATAATTTAGCTCTATTTTAAAAATATCAACATCATCAACATGTAATCACTTCAAAAAGCCTGACAACGTAAGTCTTACACATACAATAACTGTTCTTTCATCAACTAATATCAAACTGATATTGAACTGAAAAATACTATTGTTTAAGTATTGATTTCTCTGACAACTCTATTGGATGTCTGGGTCACTCGTTTCTTCTGCATACTCAACTGCTCAGAGTCATAAACGGTTACTACGATTATATCTTTTTCGGCTTCTACATTCGAAGAAAACATCAATGACTAATCAGCAATCAGTAAATATTCCTGACTTGTATACGATCAAATCTACAATTATTTTATATCAAATGAAGATTTACTAAATATAACATATTCGTTTTCAAATCAAGTTTTTACTTGGAGTTTATCTCGAAATATTAATAATCCAATCTTTACATTAATTGCTAGAGGTCTAACCGATGTCCTTCAATACTAAACTATCTTGAATGTACTAGCAAAGATAGATAATGTGTAGTGATATGTAATATCAGAAAAATCTTTCGGCTTCAGTTTCAACAATAATATAGTGTGGCTGTAGGTGGACATGAAAAACACTGCACATCTTTACATTCAAACCTCATGCCCTCAAATAAAATGATAACCAGTATATAAAAGATGCCTAAAATAGAGTAAATTTATATGTAAGATAGATAGATAATGCTAACAAGATACATAAATCTTTATAGTAAATTAGAGACAGCAAATGTTAATCTTATTTTAACAATTTTCTAAATAATTATATTTGTCTCTAAATTTATTAGTATTACCCAATTTGTTTAAGTATATCTTACTCAACAAAACCATAGAATTGATTGAAGATGAATGTCGATGTGGGTGGACCATATTCAAACCCTTAACTCTTTTCAAGCTCATACTTTGCTCATGGATGGAATTCATTGTATAGATAAAAGCTCTGGAATGATATGTACTATTATCGCTTTCTTTCTGTCTTATATTATCATTCTACTAAATTCTCAGCCTTGTGAAAACGTTTTTTTCTATGAAGACTAATAAATCAGCCTACATAATTATAAAATCAACATTTCAAAGACGTACTATTTATTTAATGATGAAAAATATCTTATTTCATATTTAGTTAGAATTCTTTTCACATTTGTGCATTAAATGAATATTTATGACATACACAGAAATTAACATCTATCAATAGATTTTTTCTTACAAATCTAAACCAGTATTTTTGGAATAACTTCCGATTCTTTATAACTATCGAAGTCGGATCTTCGCAATTAGATAGAGCAATGACAGAAGCGTCTATCTATGTCACATTCATTAAGTTCGAAGGGTTAATTTAAAGAACCATTAAAATAAATTGACATTCATAGTTATGACAACTATCTTTAGTTATATCGATCATATGACTTATGAGCACATAGTCCAGTGTTCGTTCCTTTTATTTCCTTCTGTATCTTTTGTAAATAATTATAGCGTCCGTTATAGTGATATTATTGGTCTAAATATACAAGCATCGCTTATACTTTACTTTTGTTGTTTTTGTCAGCGTAAGAAAAACAGGAACTTTTTGATATTGATAGATAAATTCTCAGGTTTGGAAATAGATGCTGCTAAAAGCCAGTTACAGATTGTGAAGGCAAAAAATTCATATATTTCAGAAAACCGAAGAATGTAGTCTGAGTTAATTAATATTGTTTCTCCCAGGGAAAAAGCATGAAGTAAGATGGAGATTAATAGTGACCACATATTTGTTTTTCTAAGATTGTTTTTGAATCGTCTAGAATGTATCGATCAATTTGAAGAATTCGTTTTTGAGCGATTCTCTAGAGAACATCAAATAAAATCAGTTCATTTTGAACGCATCCGTTCTTTATCTTTCCAATAAAATCACTAAAAGAAATCATTACAATAGTTAATAAATCGGTTCAGAATGTTTTCTTTATTCATTGATAAAATATCTTTTCCATAATCTAACAAATGCTTTCACTTCCACTTTTCTTTTGAACATTTTTTACGAAATGATCTTGCTCATCTTTAAAATGATATTTGAACTTAGGTTCGATCACGATTAAGCTATTCACCAACAATGTGAGTGTGGGTGTGTGTGGGTTGTGGGTGTGGGTGTGGGTGTGTGGGTGGGGTGTGTGGGTGTGGATGGGTGGGGGTGTGGGTGCGAGTGTGGAGTTCTACATCTTCCTATCACTAACATACCCACAACCACACCCACACCCATACCCATACCCACACCCACACCCAACACCAACGCTACACCCACACCCACCCACATCCGCACCCCACACCCACCCACACCCACACCCGCATCCCACACCCACAATCACACCCCACACCCGCACCCCACACCCACACCCACACACCCACCCACACCACACCCACACTCTTTCATAGTGTTTCTCTAGCTGTGGTGTTGTATATTCTAGATGGAAAAAAATGAAAACCGTCAAGTACTTCATGCACTTTGAGTTGCAGATACAATTAATTTACTCGCTTACATTTTTCATACACCTTTAGAGCTATACCTTAGATCAATTTTGATAAAGCCAACACATAGATTCGAACACGAGAACATAAGAATAGAAGACATGTGTACAAACCGTTCAACTAAAATAATCTAATGATATAAGTGCTTATTCTATAGTCCTTCAGAGTCTTGCGTAAACTTACTAAATTAGATTTTCAGTATCCCATTCCATTAAATTAAAAATTATCATTTCCTTGGTGCCTATACCCAATAATGAGTTTGATCTCCTCTTGGTATATTTTTTATTTGAACTTGTTTAAATTTAAATTTAAATACCCAATTGAAACGATTTTAATTAATATAAATTGTATTTAATATTTCAACAAGTTGAATCTCTTAGATATAAATTTTAAGAAATTTAAAAATAAATTTTTTGAATTGTTTTCTTTATTTAATAGATTTTTGTATATGTAAATTCGTCATCCTTTTATCCAAACGTATCACTAAATGCAAAGAATATTCTTTTGTAAATCGAATGTTCTTTGTATTAATAAGTCACGCTTACATTAACAAAGTACGAACTAAAATCATATTTAATAGTATTGTACACAGTATCATCAGTCACTATCAAGTAGTCCAAATATGAATTCATACCAATAATTATTCAAATTATAAATAACTCGAGATTCTTTTGTTCACAAATAAACAAACAAAGTTGTCGTACACATTATACTAACATCAGTCTTTACTAAATCTTTTCGAATTGTTCAATATTTAAGACAATGCTTGGTTGAACGTTACGAAACACGTTTTCTTTCAATAAAAATCTAGTGAAATGAGTTTTCAAGGAAAAAACAATATTTTTCTTACATTTTGATGTTCAATATTAGTCTAACCACCAATCAGACTTATATAACAGTCTAGCATCCTAAACATTTAGATGAATTCGATTTTAATCTTGCGTTTGGAAAGTTTGGGTCATGATTTTCATGTTGAGAAACAGTGCAAAGAACAAAATGTTCAAATCCCATTTCCTATAATTTCTAAAATAGTGCCAGAATTAACTTTGCTTAATTCGTACATTTTGTACAGTTAAATTCCTGCAAGATTCTGTATGCAAAACGGATATATTTTGCATCATTTCAAACAAAAACGATGCAAAATGCCTTTGAAAATAAAACGCGTTTCACATTTCTCCGAATCTGTGTCTCTGGAATGCTTTACCTATCGACCGAAATGCGTTCGACAGTATTTTACTTCGGAAACGCTTCGAAACGCAATCTTGGAAAAACGCGTTTCAGATCGTTTCAAAAAACGACAGCAGCAAAACGCATTCTATCGAAGTAAGAATGCTGTGAAACGCGTTCTATATTGAAAAAACGTTGCGAAACGCATGCTGCAATCTCAGAAACGCGTTACGCAGTCCGTTTCCTTGAATATTTTACTCCATGGGCAACAAATCTCCCGGCTGCTGGTCCGAGTAGCATTTGTCGAAGGGATGGGGGGAGAGAAAGAGCGAGGAAGTGTATCTTCACTCACGACGGCTCACTTGCAGCAAAAAAAATATACTCGGTCCTCTCTTATACAATGATGGTACATGGTCCAATCACATGTCATCAATTTTTGTGAATCTCAAACAAAACTATGTTTTAATAGAATTTTTTTGTCTCATTTGATCTCAGTGAAAGACTAGCAAATGCAATTCAAAATGTATCGAATAGCGCCAATGTTGGGTGTGGGTGTAAATGTTATTGTTGCAACCGCTTTTGATGCGAGTGAAAAGAAGAATCATGCTTCACAATCATAACAACGCCTGTACGCACTCTCTCATCAACGCAAACTTGCACATACACCCACACTCACGTTCATAGCCACAACCGTATTCACATACCATATCCACATTCAAAGGCACACATAGGTACACACTCATAATCACACAAGCCCACCCACATCCACACCCAATTTTCGAGACAAAAGGTATCAAACGTGTCCTACTGACATGAAATGCTGTTATTTAATTAGGGATCTTCGATATATCATCCGTGATTAAAAATTCGTGAAACAAACGATGATACTCCATTTATTTTAAAAATTATACTCCACATATACAACGTCTCGAGTCTTGGAAGCCTTGACTAACATCGGTATTCTTCCTGATTCGAGAATACATGTGCTTTTACGGTTTTTTACCTCTTGAATGCTTTCCTGCGTACACCCTTCCGTCGAGTAACAATACATGCCCATACGAGAACAAGAAGAATCATAGGAAAAACGGTCATGGTCTCGAATAATATAGACCAATGAAGACAACTGGAAGGTATAAATAATTGCATTTCTTTCAAAAACTGGCAGTTGACGTGCGTCGAATGGTCTGTTTTTGAATGCAAGTGTTTGGGCTGCATCAATCCTTCACTTTGTTGTCTGTGCGTTGATGTACCATTAATATATGTCATTTGCCTACTAACTGTTTCTGTTACTATGCAAGACTGGTTGCCAAAGTGAATTGGGTGCCATAGACGGGATCGAACGGCGAGAAGAGCTGGGTTTTCTATCTTAGCAAAATGAAAATCAAATATAGGAGGTTTTTCAGTGAAATTAAAGTGAAGAGATGGTTCAAGTTTTGTAATAAAAGAATTCATAGATCCCCAGGTTCTTGGAAAGTTGAGACCTGCTTCTCGATAGCTTATAGCGAATGCTTGTTTATTGGGAAAGTTTGTATAGAGTGAGTACCAGCCCCGCTCGAAAGCAAACCGAATAAACCAAGGTGTCCACATTGTTCTATGACGTCGTTTGATCCACCATTGGGTTGAAAGAAGATTTCCCGGTGTGCATGCCGCTTGAAAATCTTTAAGATTCACTGTTTTCAGCCACTTGAGAAAGGCCAACCAATGTTCCGGAAAGAAAAGTGCACCCCACGTTCCTAAGTTTCACTATTTGAATACAGAGATATTATGAATGTTGTCTCACTTACCAAGTAACTGGTATTTGAAGAAGGTTGGAGCTCCTATCCCATTGAGTTCTTTTTGTATGGATCGAGTAGGAAGGCCTGGTATCCGTCCCAACACAGTAGTTTGATGCTGTAAGGATATTCCGAAGACTCGACTATCATAGTTAGTTCGATTGATGTAATAAAAATTAATGGCTTTCTTAAGAAAAATATAGAAATATGGAGACACAGCAAGATCATCTTCGAGAAAAAGTTGCATATCCGAATGATTTGTTCCTGATGTCCATTGTCCAAGGATACCGATATGTTGCTTATGAACAACGATGGAAAAAGGACCATGTTGCCACCTACATGAGAACGAAGAATCGCAATCAATGTAATTAAAAAGGATAGTGTGATAGTTACGATAACTGTATCAGTGCTTGTATCATACGGATCAAACAAGACTGAGTTTCTGAGAAAAATAAAATGCTCGAGGTATGTTTAGATATTCGAAAAAAAAAGGTAACTATCAAAATATCTAATAGCTTGATAACCTCATAGCAGTATAAATGAAAAGTTTTCAGCGATAAAAAAAATTTCACAAATTCTGGTCATTTCGGAGACTAGGGAAGTATAGATTCACGAAAGTTGCCGAAGTTTCAGAAATTTCCTTTTCTTTGGAAGCCTAAGCATGTGCAGCAACCTATGCACATCTAAGTAAAGGCATGAATGTGGCAAAACATTTGTGAACACTGAAAGGTCTGGTGTGGGGTATAGATACCATAAAATGTGCATGTGTCTGTAAACATTCACACAGATAGTCGCAATGGCCGAAAACACGTGTAAACGTATACAAAAGAAAGTAGTGACTGTCTTTCGCTAACAACAGTGATTCCCTATTTCAACAAGTAAATGGCCACCTTTTTTATTTTTATGTGTTTTTACAAGGGTTTGATGTAGTTGACCACTGCTTTGAGGACTAGAAAGATCGATACAACAAGATAAAGGTGATTATTGAAAAATCTGATAAGGGATACATATATTCACCGATGTAAGAGAGCATATGTGCATTTCGTTAGAGCGCCAAAGTAAGCATTGAGTTGGAGGAAAGTGGATATTTATGAAAGTGAAACTTAGCTATAATGAGTGACGTTTAGTTCTGTGTCTGTTCAGTTAGACGTGGAACTAAATTAGATATGATGAGAGCATGTGGTGGGAGTCCATGTCTATTTGAAGTGAAGACCCACATTCAGATGTGAATTAAAATATTGCGGCATTATTGTATGCGAAGTTAAGAGGAAGATCTTTAGAGTCTTTAAAACATGGCAAAAAATAAGCTGTCTTAACAGCAGTAGTAGCACGGTGCACTACGAATACGTGAGTATGAAATTGACGAAATAGTTTTCATACGTGTCTAAACATGATATGAACTCTAAACAATTGTGAATGTGGTTAATAAGTTTTTTTGTGGGTTCAGATGTAGTTTTAAATGAAAATATTTCTGAATGCAATTACTAATTATGTCATAGATCGCGTTAAGACAAATTCTTATGCGAAACGTGTCTAACAATCTCCACACTAAGATATACCCATAGAATTATGTCTTACCAGAACTTGGACGCTTTTTTGTTGCCATGACCTAGATATGCAACAACTCTTTCCCAGGCTTTCCTTTCTTCCTTGGTAGCTCGCAGTGATGGCCGATCGATTGATATATAGAGTGCAACAGAATCACCTAAGTAATATGCAGTCTGAAGGCTCCGAAGAAGTCTTTGAAGGCTTTCAAGACGATTATAAGTGAGAACACGAATATGGAGGCGGATTGGAGTTTCTTGACTGTGCCCATGGTATGATATGCCATTTTCAACTAATTTGCATGATCTATTTGTAGATGCCAAAAGATCCCATGCCTGAAACCGTTTCACTTTTGCATCCAAACCAATAATCCAGTTTCCATGAATTACGACAGGTACGACTCCACGACGCTGTGGTAGCTGTTGATCGAAGAAAGAGCGTCCATCTGAAAAGAGATACGGATCCAGTAATTTCACTTTGATCGTACGAAGTCGATTATTGATGCATTCTTGCTCTGTGAAATCACTAATGACACGCGTTTTGTCCTTTTCTGCTCTTATGCGAGCAAGGTTCTGTTGCTGACAAAGAATAATTTCACGCCAAAATGTACGACCTGCTGATGTAGCATGTACAAGGACGAATCCGCCACTCAACTGTGTTGTTTTGTGAGTTTGGCCTTGAATAGTTACTGATTTATCATGTGAAATATATTTAAAAGGATCCGAAAGCCAAATACTGTCCATGTCAGCACTAAGAAAGTGGTATCCTATTTGTAGTATACGCATAAGAAAATCAAGACGATATGACATTGTGATCTGAAAATCGTAGGTTCCGTATTTTGATTCCAATTTCGTTTGCATGTCCATGGATTGATTGTAGGAAATGAAGACTGGCTCACCTACAGCCTGTAGTGTCTCATAAGCAGTGAGATCTTCAGCAAGTAAAATATAATGATGAAATTGTATTCTTTTTGCCCAGCAGATCTATATTAGATCAACTCCTTAGAATTTGATTGAATAATCACATGAATATATTCGGTCCTAAGGAATATTGTAACCTTACTCGCGCGTATCTCAGCGAGCTGATGCTTTTGCTAGATCTTTGAATTTGTTTAATCAAACAGACTGATAGGCCAGAATGTTTAATTTCAGAATTCATTAACCTTTTTGAAGTATTTCCACTTTTTGAGCTTATCGCAGGCAATATTTTGAGAGCTCGAACTTTTGTATATGAAATTTAGGAACTGATGAATGCTTGTTTCATCGATAATGTATAATCATTCTAAATCATATTCAACGATGAAGTGGCGCTCACTGTCATACTTAACAGAAAAATACTTGGAAAACTTTACGCAACGCTGTTTTCACCCTAAAAAAATTGACGATATCGATTTTGATGTATTTTGAGATTTTGTTCCTAAGTTGAAATATCAATTATTCATTACTACTTATTGGCATTGTTTGTGTACAGAGAATTTACATTTCACCCAGAAATAAAAGAAAATCATCAAGGAAATCGAACTTTATTCCCTTGATTTCCGTGTTTTCTGACTTCTATTATCTTATTCAAAATAAATAACAGTTAAACATCGTTCGAATAACTTCTAATAGGAACTAAATAGAGAGCTGCGATTTCTACCATTTGGAAGAGAGATGTTCGGCCCAACGATTAACATAGAACTTATTAAGACGAGAGATGTTTTTTTATGGATGCCTTTGGTTCAACACTTTTTCTTGTGAGTGTTCTTCTCAATTTTCAGAATAATCTCAACTCGAATATTGTCAAAATGTAGCTTAAATCATCCTTATTTCGCTGTAAAATTAACATTTGTCTTTTTAAATCCACTTAGAATATAAACGTGAGAAATTATGAAATATATGATCATTTTATAGGGAAAGAAGGGGGGATTTCAGCTACATTGTGATAATATTTGAGTTGAGATTATTGTAAAAATTGAAAAAAATATTCAAAGGAAAAAGTGTTGCTTTAAATGTACTGATAAAAAAGTATCTTTCGCTTTTTCGAATGGTGAAAATCACAGCTCTCTATCTCGTTACCATCAAAGTTATTCGGACAACGTCATCTTGCCTTTTATTTTGGATTGAATCATAAAATGCAAGTTGCTCGCTACAAAGATAAAAGGTATTGATACTAATTGATACATAGCTATTCAGACTGCAGCTCATATAGCTTCAAGCATGCTTTATGGAAGAAATGAGACTTAGTTGCTACCAGTAACGGTAAACAACCAATTCATTAGAGAGTTCCTTGCTGGCCGATGTAATTTTTAAATTTTTTTTGAGCTTGTTTCTAGAAAACTTGAGCATAAAATTACTCTTTTAAAGGAGAACTAACATTTACTAGTGTCAAAGACTACCTATGCGGGAGAAAATGTACCAGACAATTCTAATCGATCATAATTCATCATCACATAGGTATCATAGTTTAACAATTTACTTTCATGTCAATTTATATTATCAAAACAAAATTCGATAATTTTTTAGCATTGAATGTAGAGCTCGATAGAATGCTCGGTGTATTTGTACGCGTACTTTAGTATGAGACACTATAAAAAATCAGGACAGATGAAGCCATTTTGTTGTTTTCACAATACTCTAGTTTTTCGTTTTGAGACTAATCCAGTAGTAACTCCTAATAATATTGCAACAGTTTATTTCGCGATATTAGTGAATCAATTTTTCAAGCGATGACTGATCTCCTTAGAAGCATGGTCAAGCTTTTTTGACTTTGTAAATAAGTATGAATGTACCTCGAAAAATTGATTAAAAGTCATTGTGAAATAAATTTTTGCAATTTTAATCGGTGTCGTCGCTGAATTGATTTCAACACGGAAACAATTGAAATATTTCCAGAGTGGGATACACTTCCTTGACCATTCTTGTTCTTTTAGTTAAAATGTGCTATACTAAAACGGCACCAGATACCTATTTCCATGCTTCGAAGAAGAAGCAAATAACTAATCTCTTATATCTTTGGTCTGATGTAAAGTGTACTCATATATACTTGGTAATTCAGCTGCAACGGTGTTGAACATAGTTTCTGAAGTAATCATATTCGAAATTCTCGTTCTTATGTACGATTCGCTTTACTTATATTCGTGCTGAAGACAGTCCGTATTGGTCCAGCTTTGAAATATTATAGTTTAGCTTAGGCTTAGTTACAATTCCTCTGCTGTTCACGGGATATATTTCGCATCGATATAACATAACAAAGCGAGAATGGATGTGAATCTGGATCTTGGTGACTGTGAGTGTAGCTCGAATTTGAATCCTCTTCTCTTCTACATCGCATACAGACTTCATGTTCGACAGTGGGATTGATAGACTAGATGCATTTTTGGCTGCCTCATCGAATTCTCTTTGTAATAAAGAACTTTTCACCTTCAACTTACCCAATTCCATGCTAATGGCATGTATCCACTATTCACAGTGAGCACCGCAATATATTTATTGGCATTAGCTCTTTGCTTTATCAGAATTTGTTCGCTTTGATGAAGATTATTTTTCAATTGACATTGATCTTTTTGACAATCACCGACGAGTAGTTTATGAGCATTATCAATGGTACCCAATCTAAAGTCGTCCCCAGAAGCACTCTTTGCCAACGCAGCATTGTATGATGCACCGTGCCGGCGTTCATGATGTTTAGGTCCAAGATTTTGTGTACCTTTTGGCTGTAAATGAATGATTCGGCTAGATTGAGTGATATCGATAACAGTTCTATTTGTTCTTAACAAAACCTCGCTCAAAAGCCAATTATCCCACCGATAAACACCAGTTAGGAACGAAAGCATGCGTACTGGTAACTCTGCTCGGAATGCTATTAAATCGATGCCTGATGTTGAGTGGAGTTTACCATGGATTAAAGCATCTCTAAGAATCGCTTCTGGATTCGAGTCACTTAACGACCGAGAAATGTCGTAATCTCTCCTACATCCAATAATAAAAAAGTCCTGTAATAGACTACTTATGAAAGCGATGCTATGAAATGTGCTTTCATCAAGCATAATATCGCCATTAACAAATACTTGAATAGGTGTTCGTTTGTATTGCTGGGCCAAGTCAAAAACGCATTTAACATAAGGGCGCTTGTATTTTACATCGAAACAATCGACGGACGGAAGAGTGCGGCACGTTATGTCTCCGTATGTCTGTCGCATAAAAGAACAGGATTTGTCATCATCAAAAAATAAAAGAATGTTTTGTACAGGTACCAGCTGGGACCAACTCCAAACGGCACTAGCCTGTATGACGTGTCGAACGGGATCACTATTTGGCATGTGTCGAAGTACTGAAAATATTGTGAAGTTTCCAAAGCTTTCCTTGGTTGCGACTATCTGTGTTCCTAATAAAACCAGTAAAACGGTACTGGTCAAAACAATATTACATAATAGTTCCAACGGAAAAATTGAACGAGGCATTTCTGTATTGGAGCCGTTGAAGCGAAACTCGCACTGCCAGATATTACACCTTGCAACGCTTTTGTGAAGAAAAGTCAAATTATAGCAGTAAGAAAGAGTTAAAAGTAGTGTTCTCTATTACGTTTTGTCAAATTCAGGTCTTCATTACCCAGAAGTTTCTTCTAAAATTAGAGTAAAATCGCAAACCTTGTGAAATACGTTCCTTACTCACCTTAAGCAGTTGCAGTGTTCCTATTTATTCTCTTTAGCTCAAAGAAGATTTTCATCTTGTTTTAAAGATGACGTTATCTTATTTGAAAGATTTATAGAAATTCAATTTAGTTTAAACTTTATTCACGATGAAATCTTCGAATATAAGTTATGAACATAACTACGAAACGGAACCCACAAAGATTGATGACTAATAGTAAATCTTACACTTCTGTTTTCTATCTGTGTTAATTTTCTTCAAGAACAATACAGAATAATAACTGTCAAATCAAAATAGAAAAATATGGTTTTTTTTGCATATTATTAAATTTTTCATCCAATGAAACACTTTTCATCGAGGATGTAGGGTATGTGAATGTTCCAAGGGGGAAAGTGCAGATTTGGCACCTCAGCACCTGCTCAGCACCTCAGCACCTGCTCAGCACCTCGGCACCTTCTCAGCACCTCAGCACCTGTTCGGCACCTGTGGATGCTGAGGTGCTCATGCATATTTGGCATTAGACTGGAAATTAAAGTAATATCTATGAAGAAGACTGCGACTAGAGATGTGAATTTATTGTTATTGTTATTTATAACAGATTAATAACAAATCCTATTAAATGAAGGCATCCTTAGGTCCTCATCTCCTATTATATGTAGGGAACTGAAAAGTGGTCCCGGTCCCGGTCCCGGGACTAAAAATTTTTCACATTGGTCCCGGTCAGTTTTTATGCAATATATTTTCACGTTTGTTATTTTGACATGATTTAAGATCTGTAAATCAGATATTTTTATTTGCTATTTCTATAAAAGTCTTTACTGATTACGAGTCTGTTTGCAAGAATCTGAGTTTTCCAATTGCACAGGTTTTTGAATACATATAAAACAACCAACACAACACTATATACGTAAGTTTAATTTGTTCATTCTTTGATGATTCCTTTATTGAAGTCTTATCAGATAATAGTAAATAGATATGTATCGCCGTTTATTTTTATTTTTTTGACAATCGTAATGGCTACTCAGTATAAATAATCAATTCGATAATAGATCCATTAGGTAGAGCAGTAGATATAAAAGAAGAGAGAAATAAGTAAATGACTGCTACGAAGTATATTAGAATTTTTAACAAAATTCAATGGTTATTTTTATTTATTCGAGCTTTCAGTGATATTCTTTCACTTTAACATTGGATATAAAAGAATTTTCGTACTGTTAACGAATCAAAATTATTCATGTCAATTTTATGTATTTATAAAAGTATACAGATCGTAAAAAAAAGTTGCTCGATTTTAGAAATGAAACCATTGTCAAAGACCGGGACCGGGACCGGGACTGGAACAAAATTTGACCGGGACCGAGACTAAAAAAAATATTTGACCGGGATCGGGACTAAAAAAAGTGATTTTGCAGTTCCCTAATTATATGGGGTACCCTTAGGCCCTCATCTCCTATTATATGGAAGTACCCTTAGGTCCTCATCTCCTGTTATATGTGGGTACCCTTGGGTCCTCATCTCCTACTATACGAAGGCACTCGCGGGTCCTCATCTCCTACTATATGGGGGTGCCCTTGGGTCCTCATCTCCTACTATATGAAGGTACACTTGGGTCCTCATCTCCTATTATATGGAGGTACCTTTGGATCGTCATATCCTATTATAGACAATTACCCTTGGTTCCCCAGAGCCAGGGCTGTCACGAGGGGGGGGGAGGCGGAGGATTCCTCCCCTCTCAAATCTTGAGAAATTTTCGTTTTTTTCCAGCAAAGTTGCAGAATTTTATTCGTTTTTTTGCTCACCGATTCTCAAAAAGTTGCTCGTCCCCCCCCCCCAATCCGGTGAGTTTTAGCAAAAATTTTTCGGTCGACCTTCCAAGTCATCGACCCCCCACCCCAATCTTGAGAAGCTTGCGACACCCCTGTCCAGAGCTATTACATGGAGAACCTCTGAGGTTCTCAAGTACCATGGTATAAGGCTACCAATAGGTCAGCACAGGGGTGCAACAATGCTAATACTTGCAATGGTATGGGTGGCATTGGTAGTGTGCAAAGAAAAGACAAAGTTGAGTACTTTGAAAAACTCATCATAGATTCGAATTCTGCAACGCCGCCAAACTTTGATCCAACTTTATGAAAAAAAACCTTTCACTGACGAAATATCAAAAACATATAATTAATCTTTCCATATTTTATGTTTTTGATTTTTTTCGTCAAGGAAGGGCTTTTCTACCCCAAAGCAGTGGTGCTATATAAAGTTTGAACAACGGCTGTCGGGATCGAGGAATTCGAATCTACCATTATTTTTTCAAAATTTTCAACTTTGATATTCCTTTGCAAACTATCAATACCACTAATGCCAAATGGTATTGGTATTGGAAGTATTAGGATTGTTACATCCCTCTACTGACCTAAGTGTACCTTCATATAATAGGGGATGAGAACCCAAGGGTACCTTCATATAGTAGGATTTGAGAGCCTAAGGATACGCGTATATAATACGACTTGGGGACCTAAGAATACCTTCACGTAATAGGAGATGAGGATCCAAAGATACCCTGAGATAATAGGACATGAGCGCTTAAGGATACTTGCATATAATAGGATATGTGGATCCAAGGGTACCTTCAGATAGTGGGACCCAAGGATACCTTCAGGTAGTAGGCATGAGGACCTAAGGGTACCTCCATATAATAGGAGATGAGCACCTAAGGGTACCTTCATACATTAGGATTTGTTATTGATCTGTTATTAATAACAACCAATAACAATAACTTCTCACCCCTAACTGAGACTATTCCGAATCGACTTTTTCGGTCAAAACAAGGGTTGTTCGAGAAAATAACGATTTTTTATAAAAAGCTTGACTGAAGGTTTTCGGGATCGAGGAATCCGAATCTATAGTTGATTTCTCAAAATTCTCGAGTTTGATTTTTTTTTCGATGAGAGAATGCCTGTCTTGAAATAGGACTCTACTGATTGAAAAAAAATGAACTCGAGAATTTTGAGAAACCAACTATAGATTCGGGCTCTTTGACTCCGAAAGCCTTTAGTCAAGTTTTATCAAAAATCGTTATTTTCTCGAAAAACTCTTGTTTTGATCGAAAAAGTCGATTCGGAATAGTCTGAGTCTTCTTCATAGCTATTACCTTGATTTCCAGTCTAATGCCAAATATGTATGAGCACCTCAGCACCTGCTCAGTATTCCAGAGCAAATTTGGTGCCAGGAATCTGCACTTTCCCCCTTGATGCAAGATCATTACCATACCAATGTTCAACGAATTCATAAAATTTATCTTGATTATAACTAAAGATATCATCTGGTAAACTGTTGCTGTTTCATTTTTCAGGAATTATTAATGGCGTGAGAAATTGAATATTTATCTTAAATAAATAGATTCATTATGAAAAATATACACAGATCATCAATCTACATTGAAATAAATAATAGCATACGATAAGAGATCTGCATATGTGCTATTCGGTTGATGGTGAATCTATCACAGAAAACCATAACGTATAGGTATTTTCCAATTTTTCTCTGAACTACTGCTACATTCTAATTTATAAAGAGTTAATGTTGTCAGGCAAGATATTCTATGAAGATTTTTATTTAATTTTTAACTCAAAAGCTCTTCTTCATGTTACAGAAGACTGTGGCAAGGAGTTTCTTTTCCCAGTAAAGCTGAGTTAAAAA